>JAPMNP010708564.1:0-10080 GCA_029874935.1 Atherina boyeri
TGTCCTAGATATGAAGAAAAAAAAAAAAGCTTTCAAAAACTCTCAGATGTCATGATGATCCATAGGCCCATACTGAGCACAACAATACAAATAAAAAAAAAAAAGAAAAAAAAGAAAGATGTCCTCATTTCCTTACTCAACGCACATTACTACCAATGTTTTGAAGTTTGCGAAGTTTGTTGAACAACTCCAGGTACTGAGTCATAGTATCAACACAGTCTGCTGGTGCAAAAAGACCCTCAGGTTTAGTGGCAAACACAGATGGAAGTTCAGGAACGTTGGTGCCAAGAAAAGACTGCATGAACTCCTTCATGAGGTTCCAGCAGTCCCCTGGAACCACACAAGGACAGTATTCCACCTGAGGAAAACACAACAAAAGCAAATGCAGTCACACAGAGAAAATGCATCTCCATTCTTGCAGATACAATCAAACTATTATGTACTCACCTCCACTGATATCCCTCTGGCACTGGAGCTCATTGTCACAGTGCCAACCTTTACTAAGAAATCACAATAGCGATATCTTGAGCCACGACACTCCACTTTGTGCCCCTTTGCATTCTGGAAGTGACTTTTTAACTTCACCATGAGGACATCAAAGTTTGCGTCTGCTATCAGGAAGGGTCCTCCTTCAAACATGGCCAGGCAGCTCAGGGGAGTTTCAGAGTTGTGCATCACATACAACAGCTTGGAGGGCTGACCTGTAACAGGCAGGCAACACAGACTGTCAAGTTGGGAAATCAACTGTACTGCATATAAGCACAAACATAAAGCCTTGCCTTTAACAGAGTGTAAACGAAAGTACGATAAAACATTGCACAAAATCACTCATCGTTTCCTGACCTAAATTAATTGGTCAAAATGTAAAACTACAATACAGTCCTGTGCATATGAAAAGCACAGAGGACAAAAGCTAAGATAATGTCATAAGAAGTAAGTCACACCCACAAATTGTAAAAACTAACAACAAAATATTCTGCAGATAGATGTGAAAATGACGAAGAACTGCCATTAGGTGCAATAGCACTGATGGTAGCTTGGTGCCAGTTTTAAAAATCTCTGTCTCTTATAAACTATTCACAAAACATTGATGTCTCTCACCAAATTCCTTAATTCAGGACATTTTTCTTATGAGTCATGATGCTCTACTTAGCTAGAATAACTCCATCTTATCAGTGTGCCACTGCTTGCAGCATTTCTGATAATGTCTATAGAAATTACGTTTTGGCCAATCAACTTTCAAATGTCCATCTTCAGCTTCACCCTCTAGCCTAAATAATGTCACTTCTTCCTCTAAAAAGACCACCATGATGGCAACTGAATGCCAAACTTGATGCACCATAAACCAATGATGTGATATCACAAGAGGGCTACACCAAATCACCAACAGTAATTGTGCAGTTATGCTGTGGTTTATCTTGACTTATTACTTTGCAAATGATGCAGCCTTAGAAAAGAGACTTGCATTAATAACAAATTGTAATCAAAATGCGTGTAATTCTAGACCTAAAGAATGTTTATCAGATATTGACCATGGCTAAGGCAGACTGGCTAAACCTGAACAAATTAAACATCCAGCATTGCAAAGCTCACTTCCAAAGTTCCTTAATCAGAGTTTGGCAAGTTTTTCTCCATTAGCATTGATTTTTTTTTTTAGGAGGTACAATAACTTCCCCTTGATTTAATTTACACTGGCCGCCTTCAAAGGCTTCTTATTCCTGGGACAGTCTTTGGAGTGTAAACATGACTTAGGAGAGAGCCTGCATTACAAACTAAAGCACATAAATACATACACTACCAGTCACAAGTTTTGACAAACTTTCCCATAGAAAAGTATTTAGAATTTTTTGACTGGCAGTGTATATAAGTTTATACACCTACAAAAAATCTTCATAAGACACATTCAAAGGAACTATGTGTTATGGTTAGTAGTGTACTAGTGTACAACCATCCTGTTAAAGTCACCCCAAATTTAGTTTAGCCACTATTTAACAAAGTATTTAAGCTATTTTTTTTAAATATGAAAGACGCTTTTGACTCATGCATGTTCTTGCACTGCAAATTTCATTGGCTTGATTGGCTTAATTCTGGTTTGAATGATTTGATATCTCATTTCAGATTTGTTGTTATCTGTTTGTCACCATTTTGCAACACAACTTCAATACTGCAATAGGGTCTATTCTAACCAAACCCATCTACTTTTCATGAATCAAACTAAAAGTGTTTGCTACCTGAACCTAACAAAAAATTCAAAAGTAATATTATCCACTTGTGGATTAAAATGGGTTAACAGTGACTTTGTTTCAGTGGGTACACAAATCCCCGCATGCTGGGTGAAAGTCCAATTATTCCTCTTCTTCCCTAAGTAGGGTTGAGGACTCGTTATCTTACTTCCCAATGCCCTTCTGACAGGTAAAAACAAACTAACAAAAACAAAAATGATAGAAATACATCTTTCCCTCTAAAGCATGGTGGGATTGAGTTATTGAAATCATTAAAACTCTAAGGAGTCAGTCTTTTAAGGTCTGTTTTACTTTCAAAGCTGGTACACTTACAATGATTGTGTGATTTTTAATGAAAGAGTTGAAAAGTAAATATTACCACTGATATTTCCAGTGTATGTTTCACAGTCTACACAGAAGCTGCCCTGCTTCAAAGCACCCAGCTGCTCCAGTTTTTTGTGCAGAATGTCCACTGTTTGCTGCACACTCTTCCCCTCCGTCACAGGCACCTGGCACACACTGAAAACACATCATGCAGAAAACATCGACATCATCTCTGGGGATGGACTGAGATATCAGGCAGCATCCGATTCTGAGTTATGGTCATGTAGGTTGTCCGTAATCTACTGTTGAAACGGCGATGTAGCACAGCCAAGAAACAGAAACACGGTAAAGTTACAAGCTGCAGTGAGAAAACACCTTTAAAACATTTAAAAGTAAAATATAAGAATAACAAGCAAAAAATATATTCAAATATCTTACCAAGTAACCCCCATTGATGTTTTGCCTCCGCTTGCGATACGGTGTTTGATTTGAGTACTTCCGGGTGAGCAGTTGGCTTTCCGGTAAAATAAAAAAAAAAGTCAAATAAAAAGTTGTGAACCATTCAGTAGGTGGGGAAGTGGATTGAAAAAATTGAGATACATTTTAACCATCAGCTGTATTATAGTTACATATACAATATACGTTAAAACAATATAATCTACCATTGTTATTGATTTTCTCGGTTTAACAAAACTGGATGTTACGTGACGTTGTTTCGTCACTTCCTTCGTACGGGCACTACTGCACGTGTATACGACAAACTGTTTACAGTACTTCTAAAGTCTGAACGTGAGCCTGCACATGCCGATATAGAAACACCGACTTTATCGTTACAGCCTGAGTGAAAGTGCAGTAATGCCAAAAGTAAAAAAATCTAAGGGAGGAGGGGAGAAGAGCGAGGCAGCGATGGCGCTTGCCGACCAGATTTTGCAAGCGGACACGATCCGAGCCCGAGGCCGGGTGAAGAACAGAGACGGTCGAGCAGAAAACGAGGACAACTACGTAGACGAGCGACTGTCGCGGAAAATCTTAGAGCAAGCCCGAATTCAACAAGAGGAGCTCCAGAGCGAATATGGCTTGGCACCAGAGAAAAAGAAAGCCCCAGTCACGGTCCTTGGTAATGTTGTATGCTTCTTAATCATGACTGCGTTAAATTGTGAAATATTTGAATAGGGTCTCGTGTGGTTGAACTAATCGCACAAACATGTTGTAGAAAACGTGTTTAATTAAGATTTTACCCTTTCTTTTAAGTTGTTTGTAGTTCACTCAGTAAACAGTTAATTACATGTAATAGTTTTATGTTTTCACTGCGTGGAACAACTATGTATAAGTTGGAAGTATTTGATTTTTTTTAAATACAGGCATACAGACAATTTGAACTTTACGTATTGAATCTTTTCAGTGAAATGTTCAATTGAACTTATCAGGACTCATTAGTTGAAAATGTCATTTTTAAGTTCAATATGACCATCTCAATGTGTTGTCCTTTATCACATTTTAGGGCCTGACAACCAGGATGCTGACTCGGATGAGGAATGGCCAGCAATGGGAGAGGCAGGTGCTGATGAAGGCACTGCTGAGTGTGATGCGGAAATTGTCGTAGACGCAGATGATGAGAAGGCCATTGAAATATTCATGAACAAAAACCCTCCAATGAGGCAAGCAGCGATATAATTTATCTCAATCTTGCACCTTATTGTGTAGATAAACTTAAATGGCACAGATTATATCTGTGTCCATGTTCAGTTTTTTACTGTTTGATTTTTGTTTTTTACCCTCTGTGGTTTTCATAGACGGACCTTAGCTGACATTATCATGGAGAAGATCACAGAAAAACAGACTGAAGTAGGAACTGTGATGTCTGAGGTTTCTGGGCACCCAATGCCCCAGCTGGATCCAAGAATATTAGAAGTGTACAAAGGCGTGGGTAAGGTGAGTTATATGAAAATGCAGGCCCCCGTGCATCTTAACTAGTTAGTCTACCACACATGGACAAATAAGAAAAGGGATGATGAATTGAAGGAAAACTTATAAAATAATTGGAGGAATAGCAAATTGAATAAACATACTCTTTCAAAATATTTATTGAATAGTTTAATTTGTATGAAGATGACCTGGCTCACATACTGTAGGCTCTAAAATCAACAGATGTCAACTTAATTTGACACCCGTGGGGGATTTTGGCGTAACATGCTAGCAAGTGCTCTCCATTATTGTAAAAATCAACGTGACGAAATGTTGTTGGAAGAATGGTTTTGTATCAAAATCTGTGCTAATTATCAATATTACCTCGCTTATAGTTTTTCAAGAGGCACACAGTGACTAAAATCAATGTCCATGATCAAAATAAAAGAATATGGTGATCACTTAGACAATACCTGTCATTTCTCGTCTTTTGCTGTAGGTTCTGTCAAAATATCGCAGTGGTAAACTGCCAAAGGCTTTTAAAATAATTCCAGCGCTTGCCAACTGGGAGCAGGTTCTGTATTTGACTGAGCCGGAGGCCTGGTCTGCTGCTGCCATGTACCAAGCAACAAGGTAATTTTTCCAACTGATTTTGATTTGACTGATGGCTTTCTCTGACATTATCAGCTTCCATACTCTTTGAAAGTTCGGCATGGTATATAAAGTACTTTTTCCATTTTTATCTCATAGAATATTTTCCTCAAATCTAAAAGAGCGAATGGCCCAGCGATTTTATAACTTGGTGCTGCTTCCCCGGGTGAGGGACGATATTGCAGAGTACAAGCGACTCAACTTCCATCTCTACAGCGCTCTTAAGAAGGCCCTGTTCAAACCAGGAGCATGGTTTAAAGGTGAGACTGAAACAAGTTTTGTTATTTTTTTCCACTCAAAGGTTTCCGCTGCTAGTTCAGAGCCAGAACCTAACCTAGAACCTGCTCTTCCTGTTTTGGATGCCAAACTCCGACGCCAGCCCCCCAAAACTGGTGCTTTGCTAGCACTACTGTTCTGCTTGGCTAGAGCTAATATACATATAAATTGAGGGCTGTGAGCAGAGTTTTGCAGACCAGTCGGACCAGCATAAATATTTTCCACCAGGTTTAAAAATCCAGTGCAGCATCTAGTCTGCTAGATAGATAGAAAAAAAAAAAAAAGAAGCTTGATAGCTGAGCTCCGACACAAATGTGATATCAGTGTGATGGTAGAAGCACAAAGTCAGCGTTGCCTCATTTTTTCCTCTGTTTGAAGTTTTAATATCACCAGTCACAATAGTGAATGATGTCCAGGGGCCGTATTCTCAAAGGATCTTAGGGCTAAAAGTAGGCTCTAGCTAGCAAATTTAGGAGTAACTCCTAGAAAATGTGGGCCTGTCACTCTTAAATTTAGGACTCCTAGTTTCATAAGATAAGAGTACTTCACAACCACTTTTAGGGCTAAAAGTAGCACCTAAGTCTGGGAGTCCTTAAAAGAAATCAAGAGGACTCCTAGCTCCCTAAGACCAATTCACAAAGACTTTTAAAACACAATGTGTTGGACGCTCTGGATGATGAATGAATTAATGAATAAATGCTTTATTTCAAACAAGAACAAGTAACAAAAGAAAGTAAACAGAGATATCAAAATCAAGCGCTATCAAAATCATTAAGCCGTCAACAAATGGGGACGTATATGTGAATCAGGGGAAAAAAGCCCACTCCATAAACACAGATTGTGTTTGACAATATCCTGCAACGTAATGCATTTCACGTTTTTTTGTTTTTAAACTTTTCCCTCTCTACAAGTTGTATGAAACATCAGTCAAGTGGCCGACACAAAGATGTCATCATACTTTATTTCTACTATTTGCGCTGTTCACAAACACTTTTATCGACATTAACGTTTTCCGTTTCCTGGTTTCACATAAGTGGGATGTGTGTCCTTCAACAACCAATCACTCTGATGTCCGTCTTTTTACTTGTGCATAGGAAATTGCGTTTTCCATAGCAACGGGATGTCAGTCTTAGCTTACTTTTGGGGATTTGTCCTACGTAAAAGTAGCTTTTAGTGCGTTTGTGAATAGGTTT
Organism: Atherina boyeri; assembly: GCA_029874935.1. NCBI lineage: Eukaryota > Metazoa > Chordata > Actinopteri > Atheriniformes > Atherinidae > Atherina > Atherina boyeri. Next base: position 6,572 of record JAPMNP010708564.1, read on the forward strand.
AAGAGGACAACTCCTACGTAAGACCTTTTAGCGCGAGTTAGGAGTAACACCTAGCGGTAAGATAAGGCTTTGAGAATATGGCCCAGATCAATGATCAGAGTGGCATTAACTTAATTTCTAAAAGCTGTTTAAAGGCATTCATCTTTTTTTTAATCTTTCCATTAAGACTGGGATGATATGCTTTTCACCTAAAAAGATTTTTTAAGATTTTTTTTAGGTGCTCATTCAATTTAAATTGTGATTCTTTGATATTGCCTAGACTGCATGTTTTGAGATTAACCCTCGCGGTCCCCTTAGTGGGTCGAAAAGACCCGCGTCCCGCGATGCGTCTTGGGACCCCGGTACGAGCCGCGAGCAGGTCCGGTATCGGCCACAAGCCCGGCCCCTGCCCCTACCCCTGCCTCTGCCCCGACCCCGGACCAGGTCCCGTACCTGATCGCGGCTCGAACCGGGGTCCCCAAACGCATCGCGGGACGCGGGTCTTTTTCGACCCACTAATTGGACCGCGAGGGTTAATGAACAAATAAAAAATAGTGGATTTTTGAATAAGAAATCAATTTTAGAAATCGTTTAACAAAAAATCGTGTTACTTATGTGAATCGATTTTCTTTTCTCCCACCCCTACTTTCCACAAGGCCAGACACTTTTTTGCTACAAACCATCTGGGACATCAGGCTCTGTCTGCCCAGTGGCCCATAAAAAGGCCATACATGGAGAAAAATTGGATTCCAGTAAATATCAGTGAATCCCAGATGCACATGTCATTTTTTCAGTAAATAGACTTAACAGTTGAGAGAAGTTATCCTTTTGAGCAGGACAATGACCCAAACTGCCTCTAAAATCCTTAAATAAACACACAATTCACAGAAACTGAAACCTTTAAGGGGCTTATGGTTAATGTCCATCAATCGCTGGTGGCTGTATTTTCTTCCTCTACTTTTTGCACGCAGTTATGTAGCGAGCAGGCCTGTAAACAGAGGCCATTATGTTTGGTCTCACGAGATACTGTTTCATTAAATGCCCACTGAATGCCGGGCCACGATCCAGTTACATGTGACCCTTGAAGGAAAAATGGAGTAAACGAATGAGAAGCTTTGGCAGCTTGTTGCAAAGCAGAAAATTCAAACTCCTTGGGACGTGTCACAGTTCTAATTTTAGCACTAGATTTAGACATTTTATTCAGAGCTGATGGAGGATTAGCAGCTGTCCATAGGGTAAATTACACTTCTGGTTCTGGAGGCACAGTAATTAACACTCTCTTGCGAAATTGGGTCAATTCATCCTTCATATTCTGTATCAAGAAATTATTGTTGACGATCTTATCCTGTTGGTTCCTATGTTTACATATTGTCCCAGTTTGAAAAGATGATTATCCCCAAACAACACATGACCTAAATTTTTGGAGAGGGAAAAAAAAATTAACAAAAAAAAAACTTGAAACTTCATCACTAGGTGGCAGTGTTGTTTGCAACATACTGTGTGAAATGAATCAACATGATGGGTACTTTCTATTCATTTTCCCTTTTTTAAAAAAAATTAGATCAATAGATTAATTATTTGAGACCATAAATAAAGCACCAGAGCTCATTTTCTGGATTTTCCATGTTATCCCTTTATTTTAATAAGTTGGAATAATGTGTTACAGGTTTACATGACATGCAATAAACAAACCACATTTTGGACTCATACTCTGGTTAGTGCTGCATGTTAATGTGAGAAATCACGTATGGATCAAATTCACTTCATTTTTGCAGTTTCCCCAACTTTCTGTGCAATCCAATCCACCTTTATTTATATAGCACATTTATGAAAACAACAAGGTTACCAAAGTGCTGCACAACATATGACATATGTGCAAGTCTTAAGTCCTTAAGCCAGAAAGCAGTTAAAGACCCAGTAAACAAAAAGGGACAAAATTATTATACTTGAGCACTCCTTCATGACATGACTTGCAGAAGTGTTTAATCATTTGCTCTCACTGTCACGTGTAACTGTAAATCAGTCTTTTACATGAGGTAAGAAGAATTTGGCTTAAGACATTGAAGAGTTTCCTCATACTTACCACCCTGTTATGAAGTTGTTTTTATAGGTAAACACAGGGTTTGAGATAAATTAACTTTTATTTAGTTTGGAGGGTAATCTGCTGAATATACTGGTAATTTACTAGTGTGTCTGTGGTTACAGATTTATTTTGTTCAGCCTTGTATACACTTGCACAAACATGTATTCCATCAAGATTAAATATATCCCTGTTTGTGAAATAAAGCAGGGTGCCCACATCCTTAGTATTACATGCTAACAGGATGAATAGCATAGAACCAAAAAAGAAAAGCCAGGTATGATATTGTCATGTTTCATTGTGTTCTCTTTATTTACTTTTAGATCAAGGTTCACAATGTCACTCAGAACCACTGAATATACGGTGCCTTGCATAAGTATTCACCCCCCCATTAGCTTTTTACATATTTTGTTACATTACAACCTGTGAATTAGGTATTTTTACTCTGAATTTTATTTGATTGATCTGCACCAAATGGTACAAATTGGCGATGTGAAATTAAAAAAGTGTGTATTTATTTTCTTTAATGAAAAACTGAAAATTAGTGAGTGCATTAGTATTCACCCCCTTTGCTATGAAACCCCAAAAATGTTCTGGTGAAACCAATTACCTTCAGAAGTCACATAATTAGTGAAATTGAGTCCACCTGTGTGCAATCTGTGTCACATGATCTGTCAGTATATATTCATCTTTTCTGAGAGGAACCAAAGGCAATACCACTAAGCAGGAGGCACAACCAAAAAAAAACCAAAGTTGTTGAGAAGTACAAGTTAGGATGGGGTTACAATCAATATCCAAATCTTTGATGATCCCCGGAGCACCATAAAATCCATAATCATCAAATGGAAAGAACATGGGACCACAACAAACTTGCCAAGAGAGGGCCGGCCATCAAAGCTCACGGACCGAGCAAGGAGGGCATTAGTCAGAGAGGTAACACAGAGATCAAAGGTAACCCTGAAGGAGCAGCAGAGTTCCACAGCAGAGACTGGAGTATCTGTCCATAACACCACAATAAGTCGTACACTCCACAGATCTGGGCTTTATGCAAGAGTGGCCAGAAAAAAATAAGAGAGCGTTTTGAGTTTGCCAAAAGGCATGTGGGAGACTCCCCAAATGTGTGGAGGAAGGTGCTCTGGTCAGATGAAACTAAAATTAAACTTTTTGGCCTCCAAGGAAAACGCTACATCTGGCAAAAACCCAACACAGCTTATCACCCCAAGAACACCATCCCCACAGTGAAACATGGTGGTGGAAGCATCATGCTGTGGGGATAGGAAGACTGGTCAGAATTGAGGGAAAGATGGATGGTGCTAAATACAGGGACGTTCTTGAGGAAAACCTGTTTCTGTCTGCCTGTGATTTGAGACTGGGACGGAGGTTCACCTTCCAGCCGGACAATGACCCTAAGCATACAGCTAAAGCAACACTCAAGTTGTTTAAACGGAAA
>JAPMNP010708575.1:0-13241 GCA_029874935.1 Atherina boyeri
GTACTTGGTGATGGTAAGCTAGCTAGCTAATACTAGCGTAGCCACAGCTACCCTGGGGCAGACTGACAGAAGCGATTTTTTTGTAACATACATACACACATGTTCAATCTCTCTTAAAGGCAATTATCTAATCAACCAATCACATGACAGTTGCTTCAATGCATTTAGGGGTGTGGTCCTGGTCAAGACAATCTCCTGAACTCCAAACTGTATGTCAGAATGGGAATGAAAGGTGATTTAAGCAATTTTGAGCGTGGTGTGGTTGTTGGTGCCAGACGAACCGGTCTAAGTATGGAGTAGTGATTTAAGTTTGGATGCTGACCATCAGTTTGTATTGGGATTTGAAAATGATTTCTTTGAGAGTAGTAAAAATGTTTATAGTAAACCAAACCTTATAAAATGTGTTCTGTGCAGCTGAACACTGTACATACTGTTGTTTATGGATGTCTTTTGAGAGGATGATTCTCCTAATGAATTTAATTTTCTACCCATTTTTCTACATTGTTATTGTACATGTCAGATCTGCTATATGAGAAATTTTAATGAATATATCCTCACATTGGTCCCTTTTGGCCTCTAGGTGGAGACAAACACCACATGATGAAGTTTAAGTAATTCTTCAGAAACTTCCACACCTGTACATTATCTTATGTTTTTAATAGTTTGTGAGTGAGATTAAGAAAATTAAATTATCACTTTACTCTTTTTATATCTTTTTGTTATAATATTCTTAATGATAAATCCATTTCTGGGCAAAAACAATTTAGACATATTTTGGTCTTGGTATGTCAAAACCGAAAAAAATGTTTCTCAACCCCACTAAGTTCTAGAGAGCAATTGGCCAAAAATAGATTAAGAGATCAAAGTAATATTCAGTCATTTTGATTTGTTATTTTCGTTGGAAGTTCTCAATATTGACTGATTTGCATCCTATTTAAGGGATTGTTGTGATTACTATGATTTCTGTCTCATAGCACTACAAATATGTTTGACATATAGACCATTGGTTGTCCAATTTGTACAAATTGTGTGGACCTGATCAATTAAGAAAATTTTCATTAAAAGTACAGTTGATCAATAGTGTATATTGATAATACAGAAAGATGGCGACACATGGTGGTGATTTATTTTTTCATTTTTTTTGTACCTCTCAGGGAAATGACCAGATTCGCTTTGAGCTCACATGCTATGCCTTGTACCCAGAAGTCAAGGTTAGTTCACTGACTTGTTTTTATGAATGAAACTGACTGTGATGTGAAATAACGCTGCTGTCTGTTTGTGTTAAGATCATTGCACCATGGAGAATCCCTGAGTTTTATAATCGCTTCAAGGGAAGAACAGATCTGATGGACTATGCACAGGTAACTGCATTAACAGTGTAAGATCACACAGTGGTCACATTTTTTTCATTAATTGATAAAAAATAATTTTAAACTTTCTCATCAAGAATTGCCATAACAAAATTTTCTTAAAATGACAGGCAGCAGTCTAAAAGTAGTGTTTGTTAGTTTGACACTTTGACTAAAGTTTTGATTTGAAAATGGCTTTGCACTCCTACAGGAATGCATCATAAATGTAAGCATTCTTATATATATGTAGATGTAATTTTCCAATTTATTTCATTTTTCATCCTCTGTCTTCTATGTGACTATAACACAGTTATTCACGTGAAGATCCCCCATACTTTGTCTGAAATGTAATGTCACATCAACACATTTCCTTTTTTAATATTTCAAAATTTTAATTTCTTTGATCTAGAACACATTCATTGGTTATTGATATGGATGCACCTGATCATGACCAACTTTTCCCACTAGAGGGTGATCATGATTTTTTTTTTTGTCAACACTTTTTTTTTCCCATGCAAACTTGTAGAGTGTGTGAAATAATGCCATTTTAAAACGCTGAGTTGTTGACGTTTCCCTTTTAAGATACCAAAATGTTTTGAAGGTTGTTTTTGTTATTTTCATTATAGAAAACAAAAGTAGTGTGGAAAAAGAAATGTTATCTATTTTGGTTACACATCATGTCAAAAACCAACTGCTTGAAATGGCCTTCTCTGTTACTCATGTAGAAAACTTTGTGATGAATGTTTAAGATCTCACTTGAAACCTTAAGTTGCAGTTATTTTCAGACTGAAAGTATGTAACATATCAACTGCTTTCTCCGTCACATTGTAGAAACATGGCATCCCAGTGCCGGTCACTCCTCGAGCACCCTGGAGCATGGATGCAAATCTGATGCACATAAGGTAAGTTTGACTAATGTAATATACCCTCTCATGTTTGTAATTCCTTTGTCAGTTTTTTTTCCATTTGGAAATAAACAGAGTGTAACTCCTTAAATTATTTGTTTCCAGCTATGAATCTGGCATCCTGGAGAATCCCAAGGTAGGTTCTGATTTAGCCAATGTCCACCAAAAGAAATGGACCCATAATAATGTTTTAATGTTTCAAGAGTGTGAGCTGTAATTGCTTATTGTTGAATTGAATCCATTCTGAATTTTGTGTTATACACTACTTGTTAAACACTGAAATACTTATGCCTATATGTAATTACGTACACTTTAGTACACTTTCATTGACTGTCCAAGTTGTCATGTTTTTTTCTGTTTAAAAAAAAATGTCAAAAGTTGATGAATAGTAAATTAACAACAAGCCGGTGGTAACAGTTGAAAACACACACATCTAGTAGTACGTCTCAAAACTCACTCTAAAATCATTCTCACTTCCTACTGCAACATGATGCAGTAAAATGGAGAGAAAAGAATAACCAGACACTAATTTAGAATAAATCCAATGTCAACAGAGAAGGAGAGTTTTACATTATTTTTTGATTGCAGTAAAGTCCTTGCAAACCATATTACATATCTGCTATTGGATTTTTCTTTCTTCAACGTGTAATATATTAGCAGTGACGCAGCAATAAAAAATGTCTTCTTTCTGCTGACCTATACCAGCCCCACTGAGATAAACATGACTCCCTCTCTCACGGTACCATTGGTGAGACATGAGTTTGATCTCTGCTGGGGTCTGAGGTCAGTGCAGTACATACAGGTTGCCCCAAGTGACCTTCGACGCTCCCATCCCTCGGTCGATGTGTCTGTGCCTCTGTGTCTCCTCACCCCGGGTCCTCGTTGGGCCTGGGAAGAGCCAGGGACACACAGACACTGACTTGTCGTCAGCAACGCTTCGACTAATTCCCGATTTCATGGGAGCCAGGAGGGGGAAGGGTTAGGGCGTTGCGCCCAGCTGGGGCCTCCTGAGTTCCAGCCCCAACTCCTCGAGTCCTCATTGTTCCACTGGTTGCGCTGCCGCAGGCTGCGACGTGGGAGGGGAGCCACTTCACCGTGACACCGTGACACCAAAATGTCACCAGTAACAGTAAAGTACAAAGACAGTGTGCCAGACAGATGAGTCCCCAATGCACAGGGTGTCATAAAGAGAAGGGGGTCCCTCGCTGCTGGAGAGGAGGTGCAGGGGCAGAGCCACTGTAACTCTCAGACCTCTGTCTCTCACTCAGTCCCTCCGTCCCTTTCCCACCCCTTCACTGCCTCTTTAGTGGTCGTCCTGTGGAGAAATGTCTTGAAAAGAACGAGACAAACCAGCTCAATAGCATAGCGATGTATGATGATAGTATTGCGTAACTGATTTCATTCAGGGCTTTTGTGTTGGACCATTTACTCCAATATTGAATCGATTAATGGCATTAAATACAATGAAATATTTATGGTGCAGAGGTCTGAAATGGTAAAAGGATTTGAATAAATTACCCCAGGCACGAAATTATATTTAGAGCTTTAAAAAGAGTTTTAATAATTTAGTAATTTTCAGTAGTCACGATTTCTTGTCCCTCTGTTTATTTGAGGTTTCATCTTTCAAGTGTGTTATGGGATAAGACTTGGATGAAAGTATTCACAATTGAATCTACGCTTTTAAAGCAGTTGAGACATTAAGTATTTTTAAGTTAATAAAGCAGAAGCACTGATTTGCAAACCATTTCAACATTTAACTGGAGATAGAAATGCTATGCAGGCAGCATATCAAATGTTGAATTAAACACATTTGATTGTTTTGAGAGATTCTCTCTGAGTTTCAAAGGATTTATCACAAGGACATGTCTGCCACTGCGTAGAATTGCCTCATCTTTAAATGCACTTTGTTTAGAAGCTGAGGAAACTGATCCCATGTGGTCTGTTTGCAGGTCTGGGTTGCAAACAGACAAGGTGATAAATGGGTGGTAAACCTGTTTACCATTTCTTAATTCTGATCCATGATGTATTGCAAAATGTGCTGAATGTGTGTGTGTGTCATCTGAATGAACAAAGTAGGGCCTTCCCTGACAAAAGTGTGATTTTTGTGGCCACACACATTGCCCTAAACTCTATATTTGTCATTCCATATTCATGGAATGGGCAGAAATGCAACCCAACAAAATAATAAATTTAAACTTTTTTTTCTTTATTTTCCGCTTATGAAGGATGGATATAATCATTTCAAAATTTTGATTCGTAAGACCACAGGGCCATTTCAAATTAACTTCAGGCCATCCTCAATGCACTTTAGTCCAAAGAAGGTATCTGTTTATTTTGTTTTTTATAAGTCTTTACTTCTATTTGTGAACAAACAACAGCAGCAACAAGTTGTTAGCAAGTATTAGGCAATTTAAAAGTGGTTCTGGAATCATGCAGTGGTTTGCACCTCAGCGCCATGTCTACCTTTTTATTGCAATGCAGTCTGGGAGTCCAAGGAACATTTCCTTTTTGTGTACTGGTTTGTATTGTTTTGTATATGTTTTACTGCTGAAAAATAAATGGAAAAAGGCACACAGAAAAAACAAGTTTCAGGCTAGCCTAAAAAGAAACACGTTCAGGATTAATATAAATATTCCTTAAGAACAATGCAACTTTGTCTAAACCTTTATCAAATCATAATACAATATGTGAACATTATCTCTAGAAAAGACCAACTCTAATGAAATGAAGCAGAACAAAATTAGAAATGTTTTAGTACAGACTGCTCAGGTAAGGTCTCCAAAAAGACCATTTTGGTACAGTTCAGTATTATTTGTTCTTAACGTTCCAGTCAGAGGACCTCAGGTTTTTGAGGGTTAAATTCTTACATTTTTCACAATTCTTTGTTGAAGAAATAAAAATAAATAAAAGCGTGTAAAACCCTTCCACATTACTTCTAAAAGTCATACTAGAATGATCTTTCAACCCACAGATACCAACTGTTGCCAACCGAATCTAATTTGCGGAAAGATTAAGTTTTTTATGTTTTACATTTGAGCATTAAACATATACTCCTTGTTGCTGACAACAAATGCAAAATTAGGTTTTACTTAAAAAAAACTGATAAGATATCTCGGTTTCAACATTTTCATAGAAAATGGTGTTTAGTTTATTAGCAAAAATCTAAACCAAACAGGTCAATTCAACTTTCTCCCTGAAAAATTTAAACCAGCATGTCAGATTCTGATCCATCTAGAAAGCCATCTGAGAGAAGTCACCTTTATTCTTACTATCTCCGCTGTGTTTCATCTTCCGTCTCCTCCAATTACAGCCCTAAAGGCTGAGGCCAGACCTCGACTACACAAACGCCCCAGCTCCCCCACCTGTGATACAATGGTCCTTCTTTGCTCAACACGGTCAGATTAGGAAATGTCCAAATGGTCGCTCATATGTTTTCCTGTAGATAAGAGTCAGAAGAGTTCAGGTTACTCTGTGATTAACATTGCATCCTTCCTGATAACCCCAAACCTTGTTTCGCCACAATAATCTGGAGTTTTATTTACTCTGCTCCATATGAGAGCATTAACCTATGGGAAGAAATGCACTCAGGGCAACTTGAGCCAGCTGTTATCATGTTTATGCCATCTTTTTTTTATTCAACCAACAAGCATCTGATAACTACACCTAACTGCTCAAAAACCTGAGCAGTTTTATCAGTATAAGAAAGAGTGATATTGACTTTTGATTAGCTTGTTTTTACAGGATTTTTTTTATATATCTGAACAGAACCGTTTTAATACCTGTGCTAATTCACAACTCTCTCTCTGTCTTTGGTATGTATGCAATAGTATTCCCAAGAGTGTGTCAGATATTCACATCCACCAATTACTACTTACCTCCACTCATGAGCAGTCAGAGCCCATTCTGACCGGCCTGACACTTGTCCTAAGTCATTAACGCATCACTTCAGTCTTAATTATAGCGTCTGTCAGCAAGTTTCTCTGAGCCCACTTAGTTCTTTAATCAGGGAGGGGATGCACCACTGCTCGTGTTGACCACGGGTAAGAGAACAAAACATCAAACCTCAGCTCATCTAGAGGAAATGAAAACTTGTTTGCTGTTGGTAGCATGGCTTGCTGGAAAGATGGATGGTAAGAGAACTGCCTGTAGGCGTAGGAAGTGGGCTTGTAGGTGTGTGTAGACATGTGAATTTGTGCTTTGAAGCAAAGAGGTCAGAGCTTGTCATGTGCCCTCTCTGCCCTTAGGCTTGACCTGTAATACTTAGCAAGTGCTCTCTGTGTCTATCAAAGCATCACCATAACTTTTCCTGTTGCCTTCATTAAATTCAACCCGCACTGACATTAACAAAGATGTCCCAGGTGTTGAAGATATAAATATCTGTACGGTAAAGTACATGTATATTGTTTTATTCCTGGCTCAGTTTGTCATGTTTGCATTTTGATAAGATGGACAGACTTGAAACATGGTGATTTAAGCATCATTTCCAATCTGGTGCACCAAAGATGTTTTTGCCATCTTCCACTCTTTTCTCCTCCTACCCCTCTTCCCTCCTGCTACCTCTGCTTCTTTTTGGCCCTTTTTGCTTTGATTGAAAACCAATGAGGCAACTAATAAGTGGAAAGATTGAAATTTACTTGCTTTAAGTTCATACGTCAGCCCTCTCTTTTGCTGTATGGGGCACGTTTAGCACAACAATATCACCGAAGCAGAGACTGCCAAAGGAGCTGCTCCGCACTACATGATGGTGCGCTTCACGGCCCATTTCCCGTCAATACACCCCGGCACCCCGCCTTCTCCATCTTTACCTTTTCCTCTCTTTCATGGCCACGGCTTTGGGACAGGTCCACCTGCAGGGGGTTTGAATTGAAATGCATTGATCTCCTGCTCACTGGAAATAGCCCTATTCCCGTATATTCATTTATTTCTTTTCTTTGTATCCAGGAGGATATAAGTTTGAACTCTTATCATTGGAACGTCTGAGTTTTCAAGCATGAAACGGTTTGTGCACATTTGAAGACTGTTTTAAATCAATCACTTGTTTTTATGGCCTCTCAGGGTACTCACAAGATGAAAAGAATAATGATTTTGAACTCCGAAATTAACTTTAATTCAGTTGGAACTGGAAACTTTTAAAAAGCTTAACCTGGGGCGGTGTGTGGCGCAGTGGGTTAGGCGCCCGCCCCATGTGTGGAGGCTGTAGATCCTCGCCTGTAGCCGGTCCGGGTTTGAATCCCGGCCTGTGACCCTTTGCTGCGTGTCATTCCCTTTCCTGTCAAGCTACTGTCATAAAGGCCTCTAGAGCCCAAAAATCATTAAAAAAAAAAAACCTTAACCTGATCTTTGTAAAGGTAAGGTACGAGAACTAACCACCACCTACAAATATTTTTTTGGACCAATAGCGCCCATGTGCAATAACAGGTTTTATTTGAAGGTTGAAAAACCCAGCCAAAGAATTTTGGTCTTTTCCCCGCCTTCAAATAGTAAACATCAAAAGGCTTTTTAGAGTAGTAATTTTGTTCCTCTCCTGTTCGCTCTTATTTGGCATCTTTCCGGGCACTGAGGCAGAAAATAAAGGAAAGGGAGACGGGCGCCTTCTCCAGGCAATTTTGGTGTTTAGTTAAAAGGAAGGAAGTGATTGCGCTCCTCGTTTTCTCCTCACTGACAGGCGGTGAGCAGATGCCGATTAGTTATTGTATGATGATTTAGAGTCTGGTAAAGCTTTCCATTTAAATGCACCCAGTAGTTATTTTGCATAGTCCCCCCTGCAATTTGACTCAGCTCAGGAGACATTGGCCATCGTCCTGTCCTAATGGTGTGTAATTGTTGCAGGGACACATCGGTGGGTGGATTCATCAGACCACCACGCTCCTTTAGTTCCCAACCATGACTTACTAAAACCCCTCCCAGCTCCCGCCAACTGGAAAAACTAAACGAATGCCTGTCAGCCACAACTTCAGTGGGTTTGGGTTTTGCCCATTTAGAAAATTCTTCATTTGAAAATTAATCAGACAAACATTGTCACTCAGAAAATCCAAGCTAGAAGACAAAAAAAAGGAGAGGACAGTTATAAAACTGTATACATGATGGAGGTTTTCCATAGTATTTTTTTTTTTTTTTTACTATTATTGTTTTTGTATGTGTCCATACTTTGTCCGTGATTTCCTTGTCAGATGTCAGTATTTTTTTTCTGCTTTTTTTCTTTCCTTCTTTGCCCTTTAACTCTCTCACTGCATCTTGCTTTTCCCCTGTGGTGAAGGGCCTCATGGAGAAAATGAAAACGAAATAGAGGAGAAAAATTGGACTTTGAGTTTGTCTTCACTCAACTCTTAATGTCCTTTTTCAGATTTCTTCTTTTTCACACATCAATCTCCCTGTTCTTTTACCTGCCACGTCTCAAGTTGTCCCTCATCTCCTTGGACAATAGTAGCAGCAGTTTTCATTTGATGAGGTCTCGCAGAAGGTCCTAGTTGTTCAAAGGAAATAGAATGTGTGAAATGGAGAGAATAAGTGTCTGGTTTTGTTTATTTTCCAGAGTCATGCTCCAGCTGACCTTTACCTGATGACCAAAAACCCAGAAGATTCTTCCAATACCCCCGACATACTGGAGATAGAGTTCAGAAACGGTTTGTCTGCTTGCTACATCTGTCACATATTGATTCCTCAGTCAGTCTGCACTTGTCTTTAACCTCCACATTTCTGAAAGGGAACTGATGATGTAGTTGTGGGTCCATCATTTTCCCTGGTTGTAATTCATTGTACTTCAGTTGCAATGTTACTGATCTGTACAATGTAAAGCAAAATTGTAAATCACAATTCATTTCCTCTAGATTAAAACAGGGTGTGTGGGGTCTTTAAAAAGTATTAAAAGTTGATAAATCAGTTGTGGAAAAATTAAGGCCCATAAAAAGTATTAAAAAGTCTTAATCACAATTTTATCAAGTATTAAATTGTGTGGCTATTCAAGTTCTCTCCAAATAGTTTTTAACCGCAAAAAGTACCCATGAATGCATTTATTTTCCTTCTCGTGAGGAATAAGAACAAAAATGTGTTCAGCTTGCCAGATTGTTTTGGGGTTGCATGCATACGTGTGATGTTGTACATGTGGCAACAGCGAACCCTGTCCTCCTGGCGCAAAGCAGTCAACAACAAAGCTACAAGAAATGGGAAAATGTAAGTTTTCAGACTCCTGGTTGGAAAGGCCTGATTTTGAACAATGGCTGAAGCTTACTGAAGACATACTGTTCATACTACAAAAATATCAGCTTAGCCTCGATGGATATCAACTAAGCCGCAAACTCCGGCTCCGGAAATGGAAGTCTATGCGGAAGTAACGAACATTGCAGTTCACCCCTTCTCCACTAAGGGCTCCAATAGGGACTCAATCCCCATAGACTCCCATGTTAAAAAGGCCAACCTCACAACAGAAATAAACATGTTTAGAGCCTGGTACAAAAATCCATTTTAGGTTTAATAGGTCAAGTTTACCTTCATGACAACTGTGAAGGGGGGTGATTTTTTTTTCTATAACTCTATAATTCCATTGAGATGTTACTGTGGCTAGTGGCTTGTTCCCGCTATTCATTTTGAGAGGCAAAGGGGAGAAGAGTAGTGATTTTGACTGATTTTATTTCTGATCCGATACCAAGTAAAATAAATCGGTATCGGCAATACCAATCTGATACTTTGTATAAAAACTTAATTTATTTTTTGAAAATCACCTTCAAACCTGCTACATTAAGGGGAAAGGAATTCATAGTTACATATTTATTCAATACCTTGTGACTCAAACTTCGACATGTAGCCTGGGGAAGTCTGGAATCGACCATGGACCTTCTGTTTGATAGATGACTGCTCTTACACCTGAGCTACAGCCGCCTGAAAAAAAAAGTTCCTTCGGACTGGGTATAATTTAGACCAAAATCCTAATATTAAAGTTCCTTTCCACTGTATTCTCATTCGTTATAAACTGTATATTTACCCCAAATAACTAAAATATTAATATTCTAACATGAAAATCAATTCTAGACCATAAAAAGTTTGTAACAAAGTTTTAATACCGTTTTTGTGCCCTTTTTCGCTTTCTTGGCGATGATGAAAATAGCTGCTATGCTCCTGCATAGTCATTGTCCTGCATCTTGTAAATGACTATTCAATACATTTTCTAACATGCCAGGTTAATAAGCCGCACCAGCTGATCTTCTCCTCTGGTGTCAATGGCTGTGCGTCGGCTCGCAGGTAAAACGCAATCTTATTGCGCATTGGTGCTATTTGTTCCTTACCGGTAGCTGTAGTTTCAAGATGGCAGACTGTCCTGGTGCTTCCGTATAGGCTCACCCATCCTATGTATAAACAAATCTAAAATTCTTCGCCTAGGATAATGTGTCAGATTATTAGTGGAGGTCATAATACACCAATGATAACGCATATAAATGAAGACATCGATTTTGGCCAGTAAACAGAAAATGTTACACAATGTCCCTTTTTTAAAGGCAGATTATAACTAAACCATCTTTTCACTTTCATCCTTTAAAATCCATACTTGGCTTTGTAAGTATTTTACCCACCAACTTCACAGAGATACATAAGGCATAACATTTTTTGTTTAGTTATACTGTATCATCTGTAAGCTAACAAAAAAGGAGTTGAGTATGAACTCAAACTTATCCAGTTAAAGAAAAATAGCAATGATTAAATCCTATATTTGATTGCTTATTGGGAGCATCTCACTTTTTTTTTCTATATTGCTTGTTATTTTATTTTTTTTATAAACCTTACCTAATGTCACTTTGTTTCACTTTATTTTGATTTTATCTATCTATCGATCGATCGATATTGTTTCAGAACATTGTTTAAGTAACTTGCAAACTTGATTTTCTTATTTTCTCTTTCTGTTGGCATTTTGCACAGTGACCCCACATTTTCTGTAAACATTTGTTTGTAACAGTAAGAGTGGGAGACGATTCTCACTCATCATCCCCTCCAGTCCACACCCCTTATTACTTAACAATAATGGTCGTCACCTTTTTTTCTTTAAGCTGACTCATTACACTTTATCACCCCTTCTGGCCACCCAGATTTATCCTTAACCCCTCACAGTGTTATTTGGTCCAAAGCCACCATGTTTGGCCCGGGGGCTCACACACAGGCCGGAAGCATTAACTCCAGCTAATACACCAGGCCCTGAGGGGCCAGAGAAACACTCATTAGATATGTTGCCGCAAGGGTCCGGGCTGAATAGCAGAACGTGTTGCATGTTTGTGCAAAGAGAAAATGGCAGAACACATCCAGGCCTGAGGCAAATGTCACAGATGTCCCTTCATCTTGGTCACCAGGGGAGGCTGAAGTGCAAGAACATCAGTGGGCTGTGAGACACTAACTCTTCTGATCAAGGGCTTGATGGGCAGCTTTATGAGCTATAATAGTAATTTCAAGGAAGTTCAAAAGTTGAGCAGAATATGTGGCGGGAATATTTGCAACCACTGTCAGCTGAGTAAAATGAAAATATATGATATACTTGCACTTGTCAGTGTAGATTTGTATCAAAATGGTGACCAGTTCTCACTTTACCAGCTTTCCAAAGAAAATGTTAACTATGAAACAAGTTGGTTGGTGTCAGTTCAGCTGGAGATGAGATGTGCTTTTGTAAAACAGTGATGCACTGGTAAAGCCTAGACTGGTTTCGCGGGTTCTTAGCGGCCCTGTGCTCCATTTTCACACATATTCTCTGCCCCTTTATTGAGCACCCTATGACAAAAGCTGTTTTAGTTGTCCACACAAAGGCCCAAGCCTACTCCTCCCTCTGAGCACAAGATCGGCACAAGAATGTTTCATTTCATTCCCCCTCCCACCTTTTCATCCCTGCCTTTCTCACCAAAGTTTTCTCACTGATTAAAAAAGAATATTTAACAACAGGAACCTTTACCCCCGTCAAACGCTCTATTCCCCATTCCTCTCCCTTTTTTAAGAAAAAAAAAATTTCATCCCTCCCTCCTGTCATGCCAAAGAAGTGAAGAGGAAAAAGAGACAGAGAGGAAAAATGTAAAGCAGTAATTTTTCCTACAACTGTGTCTGCGCTCCTATTGTCTGCACTGTTAGGGTGCAAAAAAGTGAAGAAAAGGATCATGAGTAGAGAAAGACCCCTGGGTGAATGATAGAACCTGCAACATGGGCAGAGCGAAGAAAAAGAGAGCACAGGGACGAAAGGCCAGCCCCTACACTCCCACGTTCAGGCACTCAGTTAATTTAATGGAACTTTTAATCTAATTATTAGATATCTGGGAGGGGGTGAAGTTGTAAAAAAGCACTCTTCATACTGCCCTGTCCTGCTCTGAGAGGCACTTTTTCTTCTTCCATGGGAGCCACCATGATTCCCGCGATATGAGAATAGGCTATCAACAAAGCCCTTGTCTAGAAAAAATTAGTCAAGTCCTTCACATGCCATTCCTGTTGGAGCTTTGTAAATGCTGCCTGAGAGGCGACGAGAAGTTCTGCAGTTCTCTTCAAAGCTGTTTGACTGTTGGCTGCAAACATGCTGAAGTACATGTAGAGCACAACACTAGATGGATGAAGAATGCAGAAGATTTCCTCTCATTTCCTCCTTGTGCAGTCTTTAAACTCTTTTCACGTGTGTGTTTGTTTCCTCGTCTCCACCTTTGGCCCATGTTGCTTACTGAAGGCCATGAATTAGCAGGTCTGTGACAGTGATTGATGTGCACTTGGTTTAAGTAGCTTGTGTAAGGAAGTGTGCAGAGTAGATGTGTGTGTCTCTAAAGAAGAACAAATTCTCAGTTTGTTAAGAGACATGGTAATAGGTAGATGGGTGATGCATTGCAGGTGGTTTTTGTCTTCTGCACATGCGCATGAGCACACAAACACTTAGTGGTCAAAGAAAAAAAAAACAGTGTTAAAGAGAAGATTGGTAACAAAGCTGTGTGTGTGATTAAATTAGGTAAAGGCCGGCCCACAATTTCACAGCTTTCAATTGAGG
>JAPMNP010708577.1:0-26425 GCA_029874935.1 Atherina boyeri
GCTAATATTTTCCAAGCATGTGAGCCAAAAAGTTGAGCTTAGCCCCCCCCCATGCTCTGTTCTTGTGGTTAGGATAGACAGGGTGCACGCTTTGCTTTAATATTGACTCCGTGCTCAGTCAATGTGTAACCAATACGACGGCCTCCAATTCCTGCTCTGAACAAACAGAATGACAAACATGCATTCAACACAGAAATTTGTCTTTTCACTTATATTGAATCATTAAGATGTTTGCGAATCTGTATTTTTATTTACATTTCTTCCTCTTTAAAAGCAGCCATAGACTTTGAAGCAACACACTAATTCTCCTCGGTGTATGTGTTCACAGTTTTACTTGGCGCTTGGCAGGTAGCTCGCTCCAAACATCTTAGAGAACTGGCTTCAGTTCTGTTGTGGATTAAGGCTTTTTCATCATGACAGCCTGAATCCATGTGACCCCAGACTGACTCAGTGATGTGGAGATCAGACTTCTGTGGGGGGCCACAACATCTGCCACAGGACTCCTTGTTGCTAAAGACAATGGTTTATGACTCTGCGTTCACATATGAGGTCTTTGCTGTGATGTAGAGGGAATGTGGAGCCAATCAGATGCCTTTTTGGTCATGCTATATGGGGGATGTGAATCTTTAACAAGTTAGATGCCTTGAACATCTGCACCAAACTTTGCAATGTTTTGTTAATTAAAACCGTTTTTGTGCTTGACAAAGAAAGACGTTTAGACGTTTAGTCTTAAGAACAACCAGCAATATCTTGCAAGCAAAATTTGTTTTACACATAATATAGATTCTGATATTAATCCTAAAATCCAATATTTGTTTAATTCTGTAAAAATTTTCATCTTTAATGGAAGCTGACTTGATGGTAACATATATGTAAAGAACAGTTATTGTGTCTTATTTTAATGTTTCATGTCCATTATTTAAACCTGTTAACTGTGTGAAAATGTGCTACAGAATCAGCAGGAATAAAATATAAAGCCCTGAACTTAAAAGGATGGCAATAGTTAAATGATCTTGTTTTAAGACGTCCTCCATCCTGATGACTCAACATCTGCAAACTGTTCTCATTGTCTTTCAGGAAACAAGCCGAGAGAGTCGTGTGGGAAGACGTGCCAAGGAGACAGGGATGATGAGTGGATGGGGGTCAGTCTGGCCCGCCAGGACAAAACCAACGGCAAAATACTGGTGAGTTCAGCAAGACGGCACTGCAATGCCTTCAGCAATTTGTTTAATGTGAACCATGTACACTTGTAAAAACAAACTGGATTATACCCACATCATTGTTACAAATGTCTTCCCATGAACCACACTGTTAAACCACAGCTGGTCCCAACATTACTCCCTCACTTTGGTATTAAAAAAGGGCCACTCTTTCCATCCTGTTACATTCTTACAAGCTTTGAATGGCACAAGTAGGGAAAAAAGAATTTAGATTAAGAATCTTGAATGACTTTTTTTTTTTTTTGCAAATGCAAAGCTGGAATAACAACTGAAACCAGACAGATTTGGAAACTAGTGCTTGGTTACATAATTCTGCGAAACATTTAGCTCATGTGTGGAGCTGCAAGAGTCAGAGCAATAGTGGTGTTTTCAGAAGTAGATTTTTTATTAAAGTAAAAAAGGGGGATTGGAAACATCAGAATGGCGTTAATCCCAGACGTGCTAAGTGTTTGCACACAGATCATAGGGCAGCTGGCAGAGTTTGCTTAGGCTTCAGTCCCGCCGTGGTGGTCCCATCTAAGGGCAGTCTTTCATTAAATATTAACCCCCGTCTCCTGTGGTGGGCAGTAAGCAAGCTAGTGGGCTTTGCCGGACAGATTGTTGGCTTCTGCTTTGCTGGTCAGCTCTTGAAAAACTCTTGACAGGTGTGAGTGTTTGAATATTTGTTCATTTGAAAATAAGGATGAAAAAGAATTCCTCTCCAGAGGCCAACGTTTGATCTGAACCAACATCTATTCTTTTTAGTGTTTTTATCTCTCATCCATTTTTAATCGTCTTAGTGGAATGTGCTGCTGTGGTTTTCAAACCAGCACCCTTAGCTTTACTCATCAGTCCATCTCTCAAGACTTAATAAGTTCTCGGAGTTGTCCGTGTTGGAAAAGTGAGCATAGAGTTGTGTAACAACACGCCCTTAGCTGTGTGCTCTTCTGACAGGGTTCTGATAAAACAGAGACAGTGGCGTTTTAAAGCCATGTGTTTCTGTGCTTTCTCCAAAGAAAAGTTGTTTTTTTCCCTCTTCTTCTTTTAAAAAATCCCAATTGAATGGACTAGCCAGAGGGAAACGGCTGCTTGGCAGATGTGTATAATGGTGATTTCATCTGCGCTTTCAGTGAAGGCCTTGTTTGTGACAATTAAGCTCTTTAATACTAAACAGGAACATGAAAACTGTAAAGGATACTCCTGCTGGCCAAGCCTCATTTGCCACGAAAGTTGTAAGCTGCTTGTACAGTTAATGTTTATATCAGCTGATTGCTATATTTTATTTCAAAGTCTCAGTTTTCACTGAAGTTGATACTGGTACTGCTGTATTTTATGTCCAAGCTGTCCTTTGAAACACAAGAGTTTCTCAACACAGCATCTTGCTCCCAGACAGTCATCTGATGCTGTGTTTATGCCCACAATCTGCTGAACTCTTATATTCATTTACAATGGCTGTGTGTGTTGTGTTTCTATTGGGAGAGGGGAGATGGGGTTTGGGGGAAATTAAGTGGACTTTGCCTGCATAGAGGCATGCAGACCTGTCCCTAAAGCCACAGGAGCCCCACCACCAATCTCCTGTGGTACTGAATTATTACCACAATCACACATTATGTGAACTATTTTGCAAACTATATTATCTTGCTTGTGGAATGTTTCATTTAGAAAAAAACCCTGAAAAATATTGTTTCAGAATTAACTTTAGAGCAAACTGTCAGTTTAAGAAAAATACTCCCTGTTACAGATGGAGGATGATAAAGTCAGAGTTTGTTCTTTGTCCCGTGATCCACTGTTATTTCTGCCCGTCTGTGCTTTTTGAAGTAATGTCTCCGTCCAGTTTCCTTTTGGAATTGCTGTTTTGAAATAAAAACCTTTCAAACTCAAAGTTGATCTGAAGATTTTTTCTTGCTGAGCATTAAATGCTGCTTGGCAGACCCCGATCTCAGGCTGCAGCTGAGATATTCACACCACAGACCATGGCTGTTACAGTATGGTCAGGGTTATGGATGGTCTTTAATTCCCCCTCTCATTGACGATCATTTGACAGCCACAGAGACCCGCTGACTCCAGCTCAGCTCGATGGAAACGGCAGAAACAGTCAGCGTGGTCGAGGAGGGCCCGTATGCAGTCTTGTGTTTACTAAATGAGCATTTTCCTGACTTTGTTTTGCTCTGTTTTGCTTTCCTTTTGCAGGCTTGTGCTCACCGCTGGAAAAATGTCTATTACGACTCCGAGCATATCCTTCCACATGGATACTGCTCCATCATCCCTCCAACGCTTCAGGGCAGGACAAAACCGCTAATCCCTTGTTATGAAGGTACAATAGAAGCACAAGAATTAAGATTTGAACTCATTTCAAAGCAACTCACAGTGATTCACAAGCATTAAAGGAGCAGTGTGTAACAAAGTCAAAGATTAAAGACATAAAACTTTAATATTTCATTTAAATATCTGTTTCTATTGGTATCTAATCACTTTACTAATAAATCAGTTATGTTTTTATTCTCTGAGAATGAGCCATTTAAATCTACTGTGGGTCCACATACATGGCAGCTGCCATATTTGTGCCGCCATTTTTATTATGTTTTTTTTTGAACGGACAAACAACTCTGTGTGACATGAGAACCATTTCAGCTGTAAACTGAAGCACTGGCTTTGTTTGATGCGTGTTTGAACACTATTTAAATGAATGATACATTAAAAGGAATGTAAAAAAAAAAAGGCTGTACACAATTTAGAACCAACTGCCTGTAGTGCAGTTATCGCTCCATCTGAGGCCACTGGATCCACTTACCGATTAAAATATGTATAAGCCTGGAGGAATTTTGTCCTCTGATGGCCACCATCCTTTCACAACTGTGCTTCGCATTTGAAGTGATTTCTATGTTGATGTTTACCACTACATGTTAGTAATTATCACACACTGTACCTTTAAGCTATTCAGTTAAAATGAATTAACTCTTAGTTTATCCCCAAAGATCAGTTGTATTGTTGCGTTATAGATAATAGATACATATTCTTAGTGCAGCAGATTTGAAGAAGCCTCTGTCTGAAGACACACTGTTGTTTCATAACCATGAAGACAGATCTAGGGTTTCAGAGCGGTCCTAAAGCCAGACTTGGTTGGCAACAAGTCTCGCTGACAGCAGGGCTTGAGCAGCTCCCTTTGCTTTTTGAGTTATGAATAATTAAAGTGTCATTTGTCAGCAAAAGAACAAAACAGGGAAAAATAAATCTTTTTTTTCTAAGAGTAGACATTTGCAGTATTCCTGTGCTGCTTGGCTGTAGACCAGCCTTCATGTTTCTTCTCCTTTTAATCATCTTGTGATCACACAGATTTATCTTGGGAAATCTCAAGGGGGTTCAGACTTGAGGTTTGAGCCATTTGTTTGCTCTGTTTATCATGTACATTTCATCATGGCACACTGCCTCAGTAGCAAGCAGCATCAGTGTGAGGCCCAGGACTTACTAGCTTGGAATTGGTGTCTGGGTTAAAACAGTAGCAGGGGAGCCTTAAAGCTCAGTCTTTATTCCTCAGGTTCAGTAAAGTATCTGTCCTTAGCATCATTTTAAAAAATATAATTGAACATGCTGTAGTTGCATGGTAGGCCTATATGTTTTTTTATCAGAGCAATTCATTTAACCTTGATTTCCCAGAAATTAAGTTTGTTTAGGGAAAGATTTTCTTGTGTCGTTGAGAAATTGGATTTTCTTATGATTTTAGTAAATCAAGTCCATTTGTTTTCCCAATTGTTTTCTTTTGCATATGTGATCCAAAAGTAAAAATCTAGCTCCATATGAAAAATTATATGCAATAGAATAATTTAACATGACTCTGAAAATGTCCTTTTTTATATATTTTGAGGAGCTATTTATTGGAGGCTGTTCTGCACCTGAATTGTTCTCCGAGGTCAGGATTTCACTTCCTGCGTTACTTCTCATTGCCAATAGTTTTGTACTGTAGAAGCCAGAAACACTTTGCATTGGAGCATATTTACAGTGCATTTTGCACAGATCCAAGCTCAATATTGTTGTAACCTAAGAGCACTGTGCTCCCCCTTCCTCCCAAAGTAATAGATTTTTTTGTTGAAAATGGTGTTGCACCCTTTCTTTCAGTCTGTCTTCTGCTCCCAGATTCCTCTTGGATGGGACCGGGACTTTGACTAGCTCCATATGGAATGCAGGAAAAACTCCAGTAAATGCTGGCTCGAGCACACAGTGAAATAATTTGTGGTTTGTTTTTTCTTGCAGACTATAAGCAGAAGTATGGGGAAGAGCATGGCTCGTGCCAAGCTGGGATAGCGGGAGTTTTTACGGAGGTCAGTAACAGCTCTTGTTCATCTTCATAACACATGTAATCCCCTGTTTCTGTTAGTCAAGACATGGAGATAGTCACTCGCAGACATCCACACTGAAACTTCATCAGTCACATCGGTGTTTTGTTTAAAGAGGACCTGTTGTGATTTCCTTCATTTCCTGGCATATAGATGTGATGTTTCAATGGTGGAAATTCTTTATTTTGTGACAATTGAAGAAACATGACAAAATCTGGACAGTGACAGACTGTTTATTTGAAAAGGTAACTGAATAACGAAAATATGATCTGCCAAACTATTGATTTAATAGTTATTAAAACAGGACCTCAAAGAGAAAAGATCCGAGGCAGCTTGTTTTAGACATATGATGAACTGAAGAGTGTATAAAGGACCACTGTAAAAACACTAAGGATTGTTTTTGAACTGCAGATTATTAGAAGTTTCTCCTGGGAAGTC
The DNA here is from genome assembly GCA_029874935.1 of Atherina boyeri. Taxonomy (NCBI): domain Eukaryota; kingdom Metazoa; phylum Chordata; class Actinopteri; order Atheriniformes; family Atherinidae; genus Atherina; species Atherina boyeri. Next base: position 5,969 of record JAPMNP010708577.1, read on the forward strand.
CAAGAGTAAAAACATCAAATCTAAAAAGAGCATATCACTTCCCTTTTAATCCTATCTGGTAATCCTGTACTTTATGTATTTTCTGCTTACATAACTGCAGACACTATTTGCCTTTACGATCTTCCTTACTGTGTGTTTTCTCTTCTTAGAAGGCTCATTTTCTCCCTTGAAAGTGTGATTACGGTTAACACTACCACATGCCTAATGCTTCAAAGGATCTTTTTTCCTCCCTTCACTCTTTGTTGACTTTGACTCCGGTATTCTGAGGATAGTTAGCAGACGTTCTCCGAGGGTGAACCGAAGGGAATCTTCTCACAGTTGTTTAAGATGTCAAATGATGTGGAAAATCCAAATTCTACAGTCAGATATACACGAGTATTTATATCAAAGCCACCAGCACTCTGCTGATTAACTCCTGATAACTGTTTTCACTTGTGTTTCCATCAGCAGATAGGAAAGGCTGTGGCCGGCCCATATGACCTTTGGTGTGGTCCCGCAAGATAAAGCATTTAAAAAAGCAAGAGTTTCCTTTTCTCTGATACTTAGATGCACTTGTTTTTTTTTTGTATTCACACATGACATCATTCTTTTGTTGCACAGTAGCTTTTGTATTCACTTGGTGTGAAGCATGGTTCTCTGTGAGCCTGCAAAGCTGCAGCAGAGAGATAAAGCATTAGGCGGAAGGTGACGCAGATTTCACTTACGGATGTGTTTGTGGAAATAAATGAAGCAGGAGAAAAAGTGTATTTCTAGGAATGAGGTGAAACTTGAAAAATTTGTATTTGACTCATGGACATACTGTTTACAATACATCAGTAGAATAATTCTTTCCTGATGTTTAGCACGAGAGTCATGCTCTGTAAATGTTCCTTTCATGTCTCAGATTACAGCGACGCTCAATTTAGGATGAACAGTAATATGCTGTAAGTAACTTAAATGCATCCTCTGTGCACAGATGAGCCCTTAGGGTGGACAGGTTTTATGAATGAGAGAGAAACTGATTTCATGTAATGGAATCTAATTTGTGTAATTTCCCTTAATTTAATTGGTATTATTTAAGCTTTTTTAGTTTGCGGGACTGGTGCAGCTCTTTTTCAGGCTGTGCGTATAATGATTAAATCAGTATTTTTATTTCTTTTGGGCTGTTGGATAGATCAACAAGACTCTGGTGGTCATTTTTTATTAGTTGCTAATAGATCAAATGATTACATAAGAAAACAATGTGGAGATAAACTGGCTAGAAAATGAGTTAGTTCCAGCCTCGTACTTTTCTTAGCTTTACAAAACCATGCATGTAACACTCAAACAGCCCTCCGAAACTTTTTCTTTTTTCTTTCTATCACTGTTTCTATAATTGGATTGTTTCATGAGATCTTGTCAATTTCATTACAAATTCTTTGATGTTTGTGTTGAAGCGAAACATCCATTAACCTCTGGCTCACAGCTGCTGTGAACACTTACAGCAGCATGCGACATCACTTTTAAAGGACCTGTATAGATTATTAGAAGCAACTTTATTGTAAAATGATGATATAAGCTGCAAAATATGCCACAGGTGAAGAGCCCGTAAGAGAAAAGAAGTTTTAGTTCCATCATGTGAAAGTTGTAAATGCCATCAGAGAGAGGACTTTTGGTTTCAGGAGGGCAAAGTGTTAGATTCCACAATAACCTTACGGTTTCATAACCGTCATCAAACTAATATTTTTATGCATTGAGAATGCCAGAGTAGATCTGTTAAAGCATTTCAACAGCCCCCCCATTGAAAGAATGTGAGGAATTTAAAGTAAAGGTATCCAACTGTTTGAGCTTTATCCTTGTCTGAACCTTGCTCCGTACGCCTGGTGGTGCCCAGATGTTTGACGCCACAGCACAGGGGAAGGCAAACTGCTGAGTAAGGTCCTGACTGTGCTGTTTAGTTTGTTTGTATGCAGGAAGAGTTTAAGTGGTATATCCACATCCTCAAGTGGAATCATCCGGGCTGATGACCAAGGATGCAGCCCCCTTTCTTTTCTTTTTTTTTAAGGGGGGGTTGGTGGGTTGCAATCAAACAGAACATCTTGACTGATATGCTCTTGTCACCTAAAAACGCTGTGAACAACTCATTTTACGGCTTTCAGCTTTGCTTTGGCTGTGAATTCTTCAACACATCAGAGGAAGCTGCTTCAGTTGGCATACCATCTGGATGTGTGTTTAAGAGCAGATAGCACAAACCAGTCTGTGGCCATTGGTTAACCAGACATCCACCCAGCAGTCTTTTTCTTTTCTTTTCGTCTTTTTTTTTTTTTTGCTCTCTAACAGACTTATCACAGCGCAGATAGCAGGGGAACCGCAGTCTCATTTAATCTGCATTCATGTGTGGCTTTTCCTTCTCAGGAGTTGGTGGTGATGGGGGCGCCAGGGTCATACTACTGGACTGGGACCATTAAAGTGTACAACATGACATCTGACACCTTCTACAGCCCGAACAAAGACAACATTGACTCCCACAGATACAGCTACCTTGGTAAGAGAGAGAATATTACGTTGAGCGATCTGCCGAATACAGGCTACAGCAAGTTTACCTTGGATGGATTTTTTTTTAGTGTCAAGCACAATATATCAGCACAGAGAAGCTGTGACTGATCATTTTCTGTCTCTCCAGGTTATGCTGTGACTGCAGGACACTTCTCCTCTCCAAACGTAATAGACATAGCTGCAGGGGCACCTCAGCACAGCGGCACTGGAAAAGTAGGGATTGTAGCTTTCGCTTCAAGTTGAAGTCCTCTCACGTTGCTTGCTACAATGATTCTCTTTTTCTCTCGTGCAGGTTTACATTTTCAAAATTGATGGTGTGTCTTTGGTGAAGAGTTTTCAAGCCTCAGGGAAAATGGTATGAACCAGGTTGCGGTCTTGAGTTGTTCCAGAGATTTTTATGATTGTCCCTTTATAAAAAAAAAATAAAAATCTTCAGATAGTATTTCTCAGTTATACTATTGTTATTCGGCTCTGCCTTCTCTCATCACAAACCATACAAACATTTTTGCCTGCCATGTAGTTGACTGTTGAGATACATTGCAGACACAATGCTTTAATTACTTTGTTGTTAGAACCACACTGTGTATGTCTGTGCTTGTGTTTAGACAGCAACAGCCTTTTAAACCACAAACCAAAACCAGTGAGGTAGCTAATGCTTTTCATACTGAGTAAATAAAGGAAAGTCACAGTTGCTTAAAGACATAAGTTGTGCAAATATTCCTTTAATACCGTTCAACATTTAAAAGCAGGGTGGACTCCAGTGAGAGCGTAATATGTGCATTAATCGTATGAACTGAGGAACTGCCTGTGATCTGACCCATTGCTCTGTGGCTCAACTTGGTTCCAGATGGGCTCTTACTTTGGCTCCTCATTGTGTGCAGTTGATCTAAACCAGGACGGCCTGTCGGACCTGCTGGTGGGGGCACCCATGCACAGCCAGCACCGGGATGAGGGCCAGGTGTCTGTGTACCTCAGCAAGGGCCATGTGAGTGGGATACGTGAATTTGCGGGAACAAGATACCGTAACTTGTGAATTTTATTTTACAATGTGTGCTTTCTCTCCCTTTTATCCAGCACATGTTCATCTGTTAACTGTTTCATTTGTCTATAAGCACGTTTATCATCAAGTAACCAGACAGAAACAGTAAAACATTGTGTGTTTTAGCAGCGTGGTAATTTAAGACCTGAGCTTCTGTTGTACATTTTTTTCTTTAAGAGTTACTGCGACTATCTGTTTGTTTAATCTTTTGGTTGAAAGACTGTTATCTCCAGATGGGGCCATGAAATTTTATCGAAGAAATGCTGCAGTAATTTCACAGCAGCAGGATGCTTTGGGACCTTAGATTTTCTGTTAACTCTGGATTTAAACCCTTCTCTGGCTTGATTCTGAATCCTATTCCCCTCCAGGGTGTGATGGAGGAAGATGTCATTTTGACTGGAGACAATGCTTTCAATGCCCACTTTGGAGAGTGCATCACAGCAATCGGAGATATAGATGATGATGGTTATCAAGGTTAGTAAAAAGAGACTTAAAACAAAATGTTTTGCTGCAAAGAAATCTTTCTTTTTTTAATTCTCATTCTTTTGTTTTTTTTGGTTTGGAATTTAGCTTAAAGAAGAAGGATAAAGTTTGTAGGAAAGAAGCACATATTTATTGTCACTATGTTCATTTTTTAAAGGCTCTCCAGTTATCTATGAAACTTTAACCCAAAGAATGAACTGAGCTTGGTGATTGCATTCTTTTTTTTGGCACATTTTATAATCTCCACATCAGCCAACAGGCAGAGGATGGATGGTTGAGGTCCTCAGTTGTTTTCACAGATGTTTTGTTTCTTATATGAAGGATATTGCCTTCTTTCACCCTTGTGTGCACAGACTCACTCAGACACAAACCAAATTATGCACCAACACTCAGAGGCATACACTTCTACGTTATCTATTTTCCTGGCATCCACACCACTTGGCGTCTATCTCGGATCACGGCTTGAAGCTTCTGCCTGTTTTCATCTCTGTGTGGGACACGCCTGGAGGCGTGCAGCCTGGCACAGCATGTGTGCGTGTGTGTTTGGATGTGTGTGTGCAGAGAAAGATGGCAGCTGGGAAGTATAAATCATTTTGTAACTCATCACTTTTGGATTGCGGAAAGAGCCAGACGCACATGCTGACTGACGTATAATTATTTACAACTGAACTGCTACTATTTCATTTCAAAGAGCTACTGTAGATTTACATTTGGCCACATTGACAGTGGACTTTAATTATTTCACTATATTATAAATCAAAAATTGAGTAATAATTACACAAAACTCTTTCAGTTTCTGGCTGGTATGCAGCACCACATCAGTTGGAAGTGTTATGGTTTATAAAAGGAAGTTTATATATGGACTTTCTGTTGAAATGGGCTGAGCAGAGGGCGTTTCAGTGCTCTTGGCAGCACTTTATAGTCTTGTTTCCACTTTCTCAGAGGTCACGCAAGTTTTATGGCCACTAACAACACTTAATTGTCTATTATAAGTCTTGGTTTCAGACCTTGTTTCCCAAGCACAAGCTATCTGAAAGTATACAGAGGGTTAATGAAAGCTTTCGTACACATTCACAGACACCCTCGGTCGTTTATGTTCTCAGTCATTTGCCTGACATTTTTTGTCCTTATTTGTCCCTGCAGACGTAGCTATAGGAGCACCTAAAGAGGATGACTATGGAGGAGCTGTCTACATCTACCATGGAGATGCCACAGGAATTACCAGAAAATACTCGATGGTAGCAAATATCATTTAAATCAGATAATATGCAGTTTTACCATGTGATCCACCTTTTCCTCATTTGTGTATTCACAACTTCACTAATATAATGCATGCTGTATTTTGATGAGAAGCATGAAGTCGTCTTTCATTGTGGTTTGACAGCAGAGTGAAGATAGTTAAAGGAAAAGTACCTTTTTTTTAACCTGGACCTTATTTATAGCATGGAATATGTTCATTAACTCACCTGGACAATTTTGGAGTTACTTGAAGTCTATTAGGAGATATTTAGATCCATTCCGCTGGCGTTGTCAGGGCAACAACTTTATCAAAGGCACTTTCTTATGTAGTGTCGTCGTTGTAACCGGTTTGTGTCTCTATATCTATGGTTTCGGATGACAACAAAGCCGCTCTGAAGGCACAGAGGGATAGTACATCAACTAATAACTAAACACTGCTGAAATGAAGGCATTTTGTGGCAGATAATGTCTTATTTAGAGGCAAATGAAGTTGCCCCGACCACTTCCAATTGAATGGATATGCAGCCAGTGCAAATGATCAAAATATCTTGTCCAGGGTCACAGGGGGGGAGACTAAGGTCTACACCCTCCCTTATGTCGGAGGGACCCCCAGTGGCCTCACAAGCTATTTGGGACAGTTCTTCCCACTAATCTTCTAGAGGGAGAAGCATCTGTAGCTGGGGCTCAAACCACCTCAGCTGGCTCTTCTTACAGAGAAGGAGTTCTTCTCTGAACTCCTCTCAAATATTCAAACTTCTCACCTCATCTCAGTGGCTGACTGTGAGTGATTGTGTGAGATATTTGATCATTTATTTCTGAACAAAAACAAGTCACGCAATGTGCTCTTTTGTCCATGTTGGCTCACATGCCCATATTTAGTTATGTGACGGCTGGTATCATTTGTTCCAGAAACTGTCTGGACGCAGTGTAAACCCTGGTCTGCAGATGTTTGGCCAGTCCATCTCTGGCAATGTGGACATGGATGGCAATGGATATGCAGGTACGCTCATAGCATGTTTTCATAAGCACACAATGAAAATAAAGCACATCAAATGGAAAAGATTGGATTGCTGAATATTTAGCTTTTCACTCTTAGAGTTGTAGCTTCTTATACTCAGACAGCACCAGTTTCAGACTCGTGATAGAGGCATCTTGTTTACTGCATTCCACAGCTGACAGTCAGACTGAGCCAGCATGACAGTTGATGACTTCTGTGCATTGTTTTGGATTTGAAGGTGTAAAGATGGCTGACAGTAGATGTTGCATTAATGTCATATGTTCATAATGGATTTCCAAATCAATCATGTCTTTGCTACAGATGTCACTATTGGAGCTTTCATGGCAGACAGTGTGGTGCTGTTGAGGTAAGTAATGGGACAGTTCACTGTGACGCTGCAGCACTTGTGAGAAGCAAAGCAGCATTTTTTGTCTTCTCAGTCATCGTAGTGTTTGGCCTCTCCCACACTGAGTTTCTGTGTTGGTTCCTGTGGTTGCAGGTCTCGGCCTGTCATTACAGTGGATGTTTCCATCTTCCTACCCATCTCCATCAACATCTCTGTACCGCAGTGCCACGAGGGCCACCAGAACCTGAACTGCTTCAATGTCACCGTCTGCATGCGATTCCGGGGAAAACAGCTGCCTGGACAAATAGGTGAAAAATCCTGGTTAATGAAAGTGTGAGCTAAAAAAAAAACAGTTTGAGGGGCTTTTGATATACTTTTTTAGTGTCATGCCAAGACTTAAAAGAGAAAATAAGTGAACCTATTATATCTATGAAAGAAGTGAAATACAGTCGGAAGTCTTTGGCGTAGCTTAGCGTACAGAATGGTAGCTGAGGGGAACAGCCCTCCTTGTTTTCTCTTATGCATTCCCTTACCTTTTAGACATTGAAAGATAAATTCAGTTAATCCTGTTTATTTGTAAAATTGAAAAAATCCCCCAAAAAATTCACAACATTTCTTACTGTTTTTCAACGGCCACAGTTGGAAGTCGGGTTAAAATGTGTTTGTAAGATACAATTTGAATTGATCACTATGTTTTCAACTCCTGTGTCTGCTCAGCCTCCGCCCAACGTTTACAGCCCAAAACATCCTGATTACAACTAAAAGAGAAAAAAAGACAAGCAAAGAGGGGGTTATAGACAGAGAAATACACCGACACACACTTCTACAGGATCTGAGTGAAAGGAATTATTTTCATCTTACAGTAGTCAGTGGGATGCTTTTTTTTAGACTAATCTGCTTAGGATGCCTTTTAATGAGTGTATTTTCAACGATGAAATATTTATTCGTTAAATGCTGAATCCACAAAAATATACAGTCATTTCTCAGCAAAAAAAACAAACTTTTAAATGTATAAAAGTAGTCTGAGAAGATGTAGAAATAGAGATATTTAGTCAAAAGTAAAGACCAATATAAGCCTTCAACCTCCACAGAACTTATTCTGCGCTTTTGCTGTACGAAGGTTACAAGAATAATAGTTTGTATCACAGGAAGAAGCATCTGTAACTAATGCCTTAACCTCCATAGCTCATTCTTCTTAGTAAGAAAAGCAAGTTTTTGGACTCCACATAAATATTCAAACATCTCACCCCATTTCAGCGACCAAGCTGAGTCTGTGAGTTATTCATTTTACACAAATCACATCCCTGGAAATTGGTTTTAGCATTGTTCTTAAATGTTATTATAAGATATGAAAATAAGCCATTATGTAAATAAATATATACAGTCGCATTAAGTAACCAGGTGTAGTAAAATATGCTTTTAAATGGTCATTCTGCATTGTGTGAGAGTGTAATTCAGACTTCCAAAACTTTGGATATTTATCTAAATAACCTAAATTTTATGACCATAATCATGCTGACTCACTCCAGCCTTTTGGGCAAAGCCTGACTCAGAAAAGCTGATGGTTTACCCTTTCAGCCGTTGCTAACGGACTGAAGTGCAGTCCAGTTCTAGTGTTTGGGTGTGGTCACTCACAGTTTCCCCCCCAGGGGAGCAGGAGCCCCGTCGTTACATAATGACTGTGTCCTGGCTGGACAGAATAAAGCCTCTCTGTTTAGTCATCTGGCGATCACTATGGAAAGTGAAGCACCATGTGTTCGGTGACACCCATCATGAAACCTTCCTTCACCTCCTCTGGAATGAGCTCATGGCGTTTTACTCTGGACGACATGAACAGTAGACTTTGGTCCAGCTAGGGTGTGTTTACCACCCCTCCCACTGTTAAACCAGTACGACACCCTCTAGAGGAAATTACTACAGAATGGGGCTGATTCATTCAGAGGGAATGGATTTTAAATGGTCAAAGGCCCATATATGGCTTCATTCTGAAGCACTGCTAATGGTTGACTTCTTGCTTTTTATTCATGAATTCCAACTAGATTTCACATTGCTGTGTCTCAGCATCATGTAAACAGTGTCTTACCAAGATAAATGTTCTTACTGGAGCATCCCATTTAATTTATTACATGAAGTTTGTCTGAAGTAGTCTCAGCATGGGCTATAATGGAAGGATGATACAATTTAGCTATTTTATATCTCTCCCTGGCTTCTCATTAAATATTGGTCATTTCAGAAGCAAAACTATGAGAAAATTAGATTAGATCTTCTGAAATTTTCTCTGTTTTCATTTCACAACCCAATTTAATTTTCAGTACCCAATGATCTGACCAAAAAGTGTTTCCATCTTCCCTCTAACTCATTTTAATTTGACTGCAATAAGCAATCATTTATTTTTTCCCATCTTTTAATGATGATCACCCAGAAAAACCAAACCCTGCATACTTCAAGTGTTTCTCAGGATTTTTTTTTTTACTCGAAAGAATCATCACTGCCGGCTGATGTGATGTGTAACAGTGTTTCTGGTTTTCATTTTCAGAGCTGCTGTATAACTTGACTGCTGATGTGGATAAACGACAGAAGAGCCAGCCTTCCAGGGTTTACTTCTCTCACGGCGGATCTCAGGTCAGCCAGATGAGCCAGCAGCTGAGCTTGGACATCAACAAACAGGAGTGCCAGCGCTACACTGCCTACGTTAAAGTAAGTTTGGGCTGTGTGGTTCCACCTCTGGCTGTGTTTTTCCTTCTTCATGTCCTCAGCTGATCTTTCAGCTACTTTCCCATGACACTGAGCGTTTTTGTCCTGCAGTGCTGATTTGTGATACAAGTTATTTGCTTATGTGTGTTTTCTTCTATATTTATTTATGTATTTTTTGGCTTAGATCAAAGTCTGTGTACTTGCTGCAAAAATATTTGGACAAAACACAACAACAGAGAAATTAAAGTGTCAAGATAGAGTAAGGGCCGTGGCATCACTTATAGTGTTAAAGGTAGGGTCCAGATTTCTGGGCAAACGGCTTGAGCAAGCTAAATTTTTAAAATAAACAATTCAGAAGTCCAAACCCCTTTCTTCAGACTCCCCCCGAAACCACACCTCCAGAGTACAGGAACGCACAATGCTCGGACGTGTCCGGGGCAGGGGGGAGGGACCCATGCCAACTGTTTTTGATTGACATATCACCACTCAATCATTTAGACAGGATGGTAAAATGATTGGATGGTGTTTTCCAGTCCTGTACGCTCAACAGGTGACTAATTTTTTTATATTGTGATAGAACATCTAATTAATTTGTAAATCAAGTGTTGAAGAGGAATTAAATCAATATTGTAAAAAGTGCTCTAAAAAAACATCATGGACCCTGCCTTTAATAGGTTTGGCTCCTGTAGCAGACGGCCACATATTAGCAGTCATCTGCTGGAAAGTTATTTGTATCACCCTGCTGGGTTAGGTTAAAGGTAACATTCAGGAGCTTGATGGTCCCTGAACTCATGCTGCTCAAGTGTGCTTCTGCAGAAACAGGAAACAGAGTCTCCTTTGTCATCACATAGTCCCTCTATTGTGTTCCCCTGTGATTTAGTCTTGTGGCCACAGAGGGTCCTCATCCTGAGGGGACCATCCCTGTTCCCCCTGCTTTAATTCGGAGGCCCACTTCTGGCCTGTAAATTTCACTGGAATTCTTAATGGTGCTCTTGAGGCGCTTTCACTGTGGGAGGCAGAGCTGCCAGCTGAGGAAGGCTGTCATTACAGCACTCTTCATTCAACTATTCAGGTTATAATAAATGCATAATGCTAATGTTTAACCTGGACAGTTTAGCTCTTGCAAGAGTCTAAGATTTCTAATTCAATCTTCGCTTATTTCCCTCCAAGTTTTTAACACACACAGCATTAATACGAGAGTAAGTGGTGTAGAGTAGAGCAGTGGTTCTGCCGAGAGTAAAAATCTGACATTTCAACACTTGAACCAAGCATTATGAAGGTTTGTGGGTGGCCGAGTGAGTTATCACTCAGTCGTAGTTCGTAGCCGCCACAAACCTGTGGCATCTCTCTGGCTGCGTGAATAAACACACTTCTACTTAAAGTACCATCCATCAGGCCAGATATTACTTCAGGGAGAAGCTCTATTTCGCTTCTCAGTTGGTTATTGCAGGCAGTAAAGTTACTAGATGAAAATACACTTTGATGTCTGTAATGAAAAGCAGAGTTACTGACGGTCTTTGCATAGACTCAGCCATCTCCAGAGCTGCAGCCAGGCAGACTTGGTTACTTTTACATAGAGCAGAGCTAACTGTTTCCTTCTGTTGTCAGTTTTAATGCTAAATGTCTTCAGGCACCTGTCTCATGTGAGTGGTTTTTTATCTTCTTTTCCAGCTTTCCACAAGAAAACAAATAATGGCAGCCTCAGAAATGCTGGATAATCCCTGTCACTCTCAGTGAATATTTAAGTTTAGAGATGACAAATGTCTTCTGGGAGGATTTCTGGATTATTTGCAAAGGCTTCACTGAGGTGTAAAGTGCTGCATGATTGCCACCGTTGCCATGTGGGTTATTATTTTTTGCTATTTATGGCCACAGATTCCACCTGCTCAGCAGCAAAAGCAGAAGTGAATTACTAAAAGTTGTAAAACGGCACAGCAATGTTTAGGTGTGGTGCCTAAAGGACATCCTTAGCAGACTGTTTACAGGCTGAATGAACTTGAATATGTATGAAAGCTAACATGGCCTGAGATTATGACTTGATAATAGTCTTGACATAAATTTTTGTCATCAAACAGTATGTGTTAGCCCTAATCTTAAGAGGAGAACGAAACAAAATCACCACAATCAGAGTTGATCTGACTCTTTTAGAAAGGGTCTAGCCTGCTTGACCAATCGCATCATCTGTCTATTTCATGCGTCTGCCCACGTGAGCCAGTCTTCCCATTCCTTGGAAGAGTTATGCTAATGGAAACCAGCTGGTTGCTGGACTGCATCCTCTCAGGATGGGGGGAATTGTGCACCCCAGCCCGCCCTTTTCTTAACCAAAACATACAGTGAAAACACAGGACTGAGAGTAACGTCTCAACAGGGTGCAAGGCTGCCGTTGTGTCAACGGTAACTGCATACTGGAGCTGATGGAAAACTCTCACGTCAGGGTTGATTGCTAAAGCCCTGATGCATGAGGGCCAGTGGAAGCAGGCCATGAGCTATTCTGAGCCACTCTCACGTTTATAATAACTGTGACCATCTGTCGACCCCTTTTGTTGTCTTTATAAGTTTAACTCTTCTGAAGGGCCTCGCTTATAGGCGACAAGTATTTTCTTGTTTTTCTGCCACATGAAAATGAAACTGGACAAAATCTCATTTTCTGGCTTATCTGAAGTGTGATAAAAGTAGGAAAAAAAGTTGTACTTTCTTTTTTTCTTTTCTTTTTTTTTGACAAAATATTGTCAGCTATGCATGGATTTATTGATGCAGTCTACTGCTACAAACACAACTACCTCAAAGAACAGGCAGAGCAGCTAAGAATAATTAATTTTATCGCTTTAGAAGCTTCCAGAAGTTGGCCAATCAGATGAAAGAGGGCTTTTAGGACAGGTTGTTGAAGAAACTAAATAACACAGAGACTGAATTTTAGGGCCACCTGTAAGGCTAGTATAAAAACTGAATTTTCTCTTGCAAACTCCTAGATTAAAGATGTAGAGCATGATTGGTTCATTAGTTTTATGTAAAGTATCTGCAGCAATTTTCACCATCTGAAATCAAGTGAAACAGTGGACCTACTTAGCAAACCACACGGGACTGAGAACACAGGGGCACAGGAGCTAATAAGTTCACAATCTCACTTTTCCAAGTGTAATTTCTTCTGAAATTATGCAAGGCTTCCATGTAGTTCATTTTAAGCATGTTTTCTTTGGCATTGACCAACACCATTCCAGCTCTCCAGATGGTCTTTGTTTGGTTATTTTTAGCTAAATGAACTCCATGCCGGCTTTCACTTCAGTTGTACCTCAGATTTAGGGAGGGAAAGCAGTTGAGATGACTGATGAATGATGAGAAGTTCAGATGACCTTATGACAGAGGTGCTGTGTGTGAGATGAATATGACTCATTTTACAAGAAAACCACTGACTTTAAGCAGGAATTCTTCAGTTAAATCTCTTTCTTTTGTTATTTTATACAACTGGTTTGTTAAGTTTTTGCCGTCATAGCGATGCTTACATACTGCATTACTGTAAAATAGTGTTAACATTTGTAGTGTGCAGTTGTATTTATGCAAAATATGTTGATAAACTCAATCATTGTGCATTGGTTTAAAGTGTAACAGGTGTAATGTCAATATTACTTTGTGAAACTAAACATAAAGCATTCATTATTCATTGTCAGGTACTATTTAGGTTGAAGCTGACTGCTCACTTAGCTTGATTTATTTCTTGTCTAAATAAATACATTGTAAGTATTTCTTTGTTAGATGTTCTGTGCTTCATCAATGTTTACATCGTTGGCTATTCATCCATCATCATCCGTGTTTTTACTCCAGCAGTCCCATTACTGTGGAGCCCACGTGAGCCTTGAAATCGTGCCAAAAGCCGAGTCCATTTCTGGTCAAGAGAGGTTTCTCTTGTGTGGAGGAGCTAAAATAAGCAGCCAGAGCTGTGCCTGTAACAGTTGTCTGTTTAATTTAGCTGGTAAAGCATCCCGCCCCCCTTTCCCCCCTGGCCTATATTACACTGTGTCCTACATGTATATCTCATATCTCATGTCGTCCTAACGTTTGTGTGGCACCACTGGAGTATTTCGAGGTCCATCAAATGTTATTTTGATGACTGCTGCTGTTACTGAGGCATCTCTGGGATGCACATCTATCTGTTAAAGCCAAATCTTTCTATGTCCTTTCTGTTCTCAAGTGTCTTAATGGAAATCTTGACCATGCAATGCAGTGCGTGGAATTTTCAGGAAGCATACGTGCACCAATGATGGTCTTTAAACTTACAGAAATAACCATGTGTACTGTAATTGAATTGAAAGGACTTAATGATATAATATTCCTGCTGCCAGCATGTTAGGATCATACTTAATGTCTTTGCTTGTTGGCAAAACTTTAGAGAATATTTTTTTCATTTATTGTGTTAGATGCAAAAATCATCTTTCTAGATTCACTAATGTGTGGTGTCAGCTTAACTTGAATGTGTCCAAGCCCTGTGTAGATCTATCATAAAAGATGCTGTCTTTAGTCTCAAATGGTGATGGCATGGCTCCAAAAAGAATGCAATTTTTTAATGAATTGTGAATTAACAGTCAATTTGAAAATGTGTAATTTGCTTAAGTTTTATGAAGCAGTAATGCTAAAAAATCACAAGTTGTAGCTTCTTACATATGGACTCTCATGTTGTGTCTGCTTATATGGTAAGAGACAGTACTATTGGGCTTTACCCCTAGAACACTAACGTTGTGTGGGTCGCCTTTCAAAACCAATGTAGAATGGGTGAAATTCACCCAACCTTAGTGTTGTAGGGTTAAAGAGAAGAGTCTGATTCCAATGAACAGTTTGTTACAACTGAATATCAATAAATTCAATAGAGGCTCACTTTTTGTACTTCAGATGATGTTTCTGTAAGTATTCTGCAGTTTCAGACAGTAACATGTGACTCATAGGATATAAATGTGCACCCCCAGAGAATCTGGACAATCCAAGTGAAATATCTGAGCATGCTTTTTTTTTTGATTGGCAGATTACCTGATTGTATTTGACGTGCAGGCTTCAATGGAATCCACTAACCTGCTCTTCAAAGTTAGCCTAAACTAATGTGAAAAATCAACTACACTTACTGTTTGACCCTAGTCTGCTCTCTGCAGACAAACAGGAAACCCAGGAGAGTAAAGTGAAGCAAGAGTTCCTGTCGCTGCATCCCAAACAGTCTCCAGTGAGACAAAGTCACAGAGTTTCAGCAGTGTTTGGCACGTGGAAACCCAGAGCCACACCACACTGCCCGCTTTGTTTGCCTCTTTTAAGTTCAACAGAAATTTGCTATTCCCTTGATGCTACCCCCCCTCATTTCATTTTGCTCAAGCCAAGAGAGCTGATCCAGTGAAAGTATATAACAGAAAAGTAATCAAACCCAGCTGTCTTCTGTTACACATGGCAGCAAATCAAGCGCCTATTTATAAAGAATAGAATGAAAAACTTTTGAAAAAAATACAAGAGCAGTGCACTGTGATGATAAATCAAGTGGAAAATGTCATATCCACTGTCATAAATAAGTTCCGCTAAATGCTTTGGCCTCAAGTAAAAGTGTTAATACCCTTTACAGGATACTAAAGAAGAAATATTCAGGTTAATTTTAGCTCAGGGTAACATTTTCATCAGGATTTCCCTACATGGTCGTGCCAACAAGAACATCAGACAGTTATTCTCCAGGGCTGTTTCTGGAGTGCACAGGCTTTTGTTACAAGTCCAATTTCTCATGAGGTCCCTCTGAGCATGCACATGCAAGCTGTAAGAGAGGTATTAT
The DNA here is from genome assembly GCA_029874935.1 of Atherina boyeri. NCBI lineage: Eukaryota > Metazoa > Chordata > Actinopteri > Atheriniformes > Atherinidae > Atherina > Atherina boyeri. The sequence continues at coordinate 21,072 of JAPMNP010708577.1, forward strand.
TTTTGGTATGACTCTTCATTAGACTTACTCTGTTGCCATAGTAAACCCATCGCTGTTACACATATCAAATCTGACCAAATGTTGGGCAGATTTGATGATTTGTTGATTTTGGCAGCTATGCATGCCGGGCAGAATGTTTCTGCAGTCTTTTGGCCACCTTACTGCCACACGATGCCACCACAAGGCAACTTAATGGGTGGCCAAGTCTGACCGCAATGAAAGAGTTTCTCTGGCCATGACTCCCACTTCCACTTCAGAGGAAACAGTGTTTGAGTGCTCAGTCTGAGCCTATGTGGGAGCAAATGCGCTGCCTGTGACGCCGTGATGCGTCTTTTTGAGGCTTCCCTCCCAATCTGGTGGAGACAAGGTTATCATTTCCCACGTCAACATCCATTCGTTTATGTGTATACATGGTGGCGTCAACATTAAAGTCCTCTTCCTGTATGAAGAGACAGGATCTGCCACAAAGGAAACCCAACGAATATACAGTATACACAAGACATTTATTAACGTCCAGCCGAGACTGCATCCTAAGGGACCCTCATCAAGTAAATTTGACAAATTTGAGTTTGCATGCTGCAGTTTTATCAGGCCTTTGTCTGAAAACAATGGTTCCAACAATAACAGTGGTGTAAAGCGGCCTAGATTTGTACACAGTGACGAGATGAGCTGCAGGAAGCATCTGGAGACCTCCTCTATCACCAGGATGGAATAGACTCAAACACACTGACAAAACACGCTGAACTCCATTTTTAAAAACTGCATATTTTGGACGGCACCTCCCGGCTGATATCTCATCCATCAGAGGAATGTTTTCTCTTGAGCCTGAAAATACCTTTTTTTTTTTCTAAATATATGTTCATAGCTTGACCATAGTAGCAATCCTGGAGCTCTAAACTTAACTTTGGATCACTTTTTCTTTTAAAACTAGTGCTTTTTGGGGGCAATTAATTCTGCAGAAATGCAGATGACATTCTTCCTGTTTATGCTCAGAGAAGATTTATAATGATCTTGAAGGAAGTTAATATCTCAAAGGCAGGAAGACTTCAGATGTTTGTTGTTCTTTCTAAACAGCAGCAAGACTCAGAAATAGAATTTTGATCCTTTTAGTGAGATAGGTTTATAAGTAGAGCCCAATAAACATTATCTGAGACAGAAAATCTTCCCAAAGTGCACTGTCGTTACCCTCCTTCATTTTATCTCACTTTCAACCAAAATCCCACAATAAATAATAAGATAAGTAAAATTTTGCTATGGAATGGACATAATTAGCTTTGATAGCTGAGGCCATAAAAGATAAATCATATTGACAAATTTCAGTTTACTTTGCATCAACTTTTTATTGCTTATTTGAGAACAACGATGTCTTTTAGAAACAGCCATTTCCTTAGTAGCCTCAGAGTATTCTCATGTGTCCTGCTCTTTTGTTTGTGTTCTTCTCTTTGCATTAGGAATGTTCCTCCAATTCTTGATAAAAAAAAAAACATACAGATTTATAAGGAGACTACAACTACAGTATGTTATTTCTATTTGAATAACAGTTGTCAATACCCAAAGCTTCTCCCTTAAAGGGATCTTTAAATTCCCCTTTCTGTCTCCAGCAATAGTTTTGTTTCACTTCTAAAGATGAGCAATCTTTTTGGTGACTCAAATAAAGAGGTGTTAAAGGTAGATTTGGTAGATTAAAGGTAGATTTGGTGATGAATGAAGCAAAAGGCAAAAGAGAAAGTGATTCTGAAAATAGAACAGAAGCAAATAATGTGCTGAAAATATCCCAGTGCAGGAGCTGAATGAGAAGGAACTGAGTATTTATCAGCGACTGGATAGATTTCAGTTCCAAATATCACAATGAAGCAGTTATAGTTAGCATTGGCGTTAAGTCAAGTTGTTGTTAATAGAATGTAGTAAAAATAACACGCCGATGAATTCTTGTATGTTTGAGCAGTAAACCAATTCCATCTGCCAATTTCCACCAGGGAAGTGAGGCACCTTTCTCAGCTCCTTTATAAATCCCAGCTGTGGCTGTAACTGTCCAGGGTCAGATGTTGAATGCCTTCTTCATGATGCATACAAGACTGTAAAAGTTTCCTGTAATTTTGTGTTTACGTGAGCATTGTTTCAGAAAGCAATAAACTCAACACATTTGGGTTCTTGTGAGCAAATCTACGTATCTGCACCATCAGAACTCCCATTCATAGAGATTTTACCTAAAATCTAAGAAAGCTAAGAGATTAATTTTTTAAGTTTTTGAGTTGCTTGGATAGCATGCAGATGTAAGGTTATACCATGTTGAGAGAGCTACACAGTATTTACCAGTTAATTTAGGGATTTGGCCTCATGTGTGACGGGCAGATGGTACACGTTTCCTGTCACTTAAGTAATGAACTTTTCTCTGTAGCCGGAAGGAAACATGTTTGCTAATGGGAGGCATTGGAACACACCATCATATCAAGCAGCATGCAGTCTGGCAACAGGTCAGGTTTTGGTGATTTATAGTGTATTTTTACAGACAAAACAACTCAAAATGCAGCATCAGTGCACCATAAATACAAAAATAAAAACACGAGACAGTGTTTATTCAAAATGTAAGCAGGGAAAGAAGTGAAGAAATTAACTGAAAGATAAAGGATAAAGTTAAACATTCCTCTTGGTTGAAACTACATCTTTCTGACTTTCATGGTTCCATCAATTGTAATTGTGTACACACCTGTCCTGATTAGTTTTTTAAGTAGCAACAATTATCAGATGAATAATGTGGTTCTCAGTAAATGTTCAATTTTCCGTTTTGAGAAAAAGTGCAGTTAACTAGGTACCGAAGCCCCGATGACCTCTGTTTTAAACATCCTCAGTCAGTTTAGTTTTTCTCCATGTGCAGTGTGTTTTATTGCACAACAGCTTTTGTTTCATTTACCAGGTTTTTGTCAGAAGCTGGACAGACATCTAAGAATCACTGTCTTCACTACCAACATCAGACAGAGTGAAATCTTTTCCAGTGTTGCAGTAAACATGGCTCATGCTGAATGGGAACAAAGGCTTCCTGCATGCATTTGGTATGACTGGTTGCCTGATGTTTTCATATTACTCAGAATCATTTGGTTTCGGATTGACTAAAGGTTTTATAGTCCAAAAAATATTTTTTGTTTTCCCAGATTCTCAGAATCTTAGCTCAGTTCCACTGATTCATGCCATTGGTCCAGACAGTTCATCTTACCTAAATTAGTCGTAATTAATAACTTTATAATAAAAGAAAATGAAGTTGCAATTTAGAAATAAAGCCAGTGGGGCAACTCATGGTAATCGCATGAATTTGCAGTCGTTGCCTCTAGCTTTAAGGAACTTATTGCAGACTTTCAGTTGTTCATTTAGCGGTGAATTTAAGAGAATGACTGAGTCACTGGAAAGATTACAGTTTAATCACATTAACCATATGCCAGCACCAAACCTTTTTCTTTTTTTTTCAACAAGCTTCTTCTCCTTTTTTTTGGATCATATTAAGTCATGTCAGTATCAATGACACTACTGTCCCTGTGAAAAAGTGTGAACATTGATTATTGCAACCGATTAAAGTTTTTCTAATTTATTTTGGCTGTTTTTGACTGTTACCACCATTTAAGCACCTAACAGCAGAGTGATTATAATAAATCCTTTATATTTCCTTCACAAGCTGAAACCAAATGAAAAATATTGGGTTAGAAATCATCTTATAGGTGCAAAGGAGTTTCCAAATGAACAGAAATGTGGCCCTGCAACTCCCAAATGTTTAAAATAAGCGACTGTTTGGTAGACATTCAAAAAGACGATAAGCTGTGAAAGATGATGAACTCCTAGAGAGTTACAACTGTTCTGTGCGGTTTGGTATTGCTCTTGAACGTCATGGCTTTAATTTTCTTCATGCAACTTTTTGGAAATGTATTCCTTTTCTGATTGCTTTTTCAGTCAGTTAGCTTTGAACTGCTTGCTTGAACCAGTTTTGTTCAGGTTTCTTGAAACGTCTGTGCTATTTAACAAGCCAACCAGGGTTTCCACTAGTTTTGTGTCTTTTATCACTGTTGGCAAAGATTTATCATTAATAAAGGGCTCGGTTCAATACACAGAAGAAGTGAACATTGCTAACAATTTTCACTAATTTATTGTGTATCTGTGGCAGATCAATGCTGATGATTTCCCCTTGATGACTTGTACATCCTCTCTTTAAATTAAAGCATGCTCACTTATGTCACCTAAAAAAAAAAGCCATAGTCTGCAGAAAAAATGGATCTACACATCCGCTGTCAGACATGAGGCAGATGTGGAAGTGCCTCAAACCACTGATGGCTGCGAGGTGCTGGCTCCAAAACATCTCTGGCTCCAACAGACTTCTGTTCAAAAACTTCTCTCATGAAAAATTAAGCCAGTTTTCCCACAAGTCATTATGTTGTCAGCCAGATTAATCTCTTCTGAACAGTGTACAGGTGGTCCTTCTGTATCACCCTCTATCTGCACCTTCATGTTAGAATATGCTTTTTTCTGGCTCCAGAAAGACTTTGGCAAAATTTGAATTTGAGCTGGAGACCAACTTTTTAGATCAAGAACTGAATCATTTTTACTTTGAATTTTCAGAGTGGTGCAAAATGAATGTTGTTAACCAAAAGAAAACTGGAAGGAAGCTCCATGTTGGTGGGAAAAATGCTTCCAGTGACTGAGCCACATGCCAAAGACCAGAAAATTTAAATAAAAATATTTTTTTAGTGTAGATGAAGCCCTCAACAGGTAAACAGCCAGATGTTTTTTGTAGGATTTGTTTGCCCTTTTGAAGTGATTTTGGATTCGTCTTAATGTAAAGCTTTGACATGTGTTCATCAAGGACTTTGGATGGTTCAGTTTTACCAAAGAATGATCTCAAAGTTAACAACAAAATTTAAGAGAAACATCCACAAGATGCAGAAAAACATTTTTAGTCAAACTGGCTGATCAAGGCACAGTAGAGGTCATTCTATCAAAGAAGTCCTTGACAGTGTCCTTGCAGGAAGTTATATAGATACAAAGAAAATAAATAAGTATCCTGCCACCGACAACAGCAGTCTAGAGAGAGGAGTTGCTCCCTGGGAATTTTAGCAGGATGTTAGGCCTAGTTGTCAGATCTGATTGAAGTTTACAGATAAGTGACATACTGTATGTGGGGATCAATCTATAAAAAGAATTCTGTGAAATATGTCCACGATCCCTTTGATTTACTCATAGATATTTTCTGAATGAACAATAAAGATGACATCTGTAATTTTACCAGTGCAGGCTCTAAATCTGTCACGAACCGCTGGCCATGACCTGAACCTGCTGCCCAGTGTGTGTATGCTTGTGATGTTTTGTCTCCGTTG
>JAPMNP010708587.1:0-12770 GCA_029874935.1 Atherina boyeri
TACATCTCTACATTCAGAAAGCGATCACATACCTCATATCCAGCCACAACACCATCATAAAGCTCAGAAATGACTAAAGAGTCTGATCTGCAACCAGCTATTGGTATATTGACCGGTTTAAATGGCTCAGCTCCGATTTGTGTCAGCGCAGTTAGGGAGGATCCTCGAGGGGCCATGCCTGCAGGATCTGGTGACCTATTTCTGGCTCCATAACATGGTCTACAGCTAACTCTCCTGACTACAGCCAACCCCTTCCACCCCAGGGCCTTGAAATCACCATGGGAACAATGACATCAGAACCGGATGGGGCTGATGTATATTCCAGGAAGCATCTACTAGTCTGATGAGGTTGGACACTGAAAGTAAAGAGAAGGACATGAGTCTGTTTGTGTTATGTTGCAGAGAACACAAATCTTGACTGGAATTCAACCTCAGTTTGCATCAGAGGCATTCTGATTCTGAGCAGACCTAGGGTGAATTTTCCCCCATCTAAAACAATTTCATAGCAGCTTTAAAACAATGTTTTATTCAGTGATTTTTACCCATTTTTCCTCAACTGAAGAATGTCCATGTTACTGCATATCATGGCAAATGATGGCTCCTGATTATCTGCTGTGACTCAAAAACCCACTAGTTTAAACCCAAAATACCAACTTCAAGACGTTAAAATTAAATTAAATTTCTTGAAAAACAGAAGCAAAAGCCATGTTTTTTTTTTAAATATCTGAAAAGTAATGCTCAGTACTCGACTATCCAAAATGTCTAACAGAACTCCTAATAGACTCAGGCGATCTGTAGCAGGATACGTTGATAAGCATTGTTAAATGATAGCTAAAATTTTCTCTTCTGCTCCCCGATCAAAACCTCTTATTTGAAAGAAATGTTGTCAAGTTGAATTTTCAAAAGAAACACACAACAAAGAACAAAATAACCCTTATATTTAATAGAAAAACATTCTGTCAATGGTTTTTAAAAAGTCTATAAAACAATTTTAAACATGCAGATACATTGCTATTAATTTTAAAAATGATAATTGCTACTTTAAACATCCAGAAGCTTCCAGACTAATATTAGGAAACACTGCAGTTCTGTCGGTAACTGTAACAAGGTTGTAAAATAATCTCATGCTCCTATACTGCTGGTATTACGACATTTAATCTATACGGAGTGAAAATTGGTGTCCATGCCTCCTGTTCACGTCGGCTTGCCGCTTGTGCGCACGTGCCTTTTTCGTCATGCTTGGGGTTCACCATTTATGCAGTTCATTCACACTTCACTGGCAGCACTCATTATGCTTTAACTCCCTCACACGTCTTGCTGAGTCAGCGAAGCTTAATCTGCTACTGCACACGGGGAGTAGGCCACTACAGAGGGTTGATCGCAGGTCACAGACACTTTTACCTTCCCACTGTGTTTGGTGGGATGAACTGCAACACTGCATGCAACGATGCCCATGCTTAAACTCAACTTGTGATTTAAATGTATTTCGTTTTGCATTCTGCTTAACAGACCCTTTTCCTTAAGTTTCCTGCCAACCGAAGTTTCTGGTCTGTTTGCAAAATATGTATTTATCAGTATTTAGAAAAATTGCATATTGCAAATTTCATGCATTTTTCCATATTTTTTTTAATGTGACAAATCAAGCTCTTTTAAAATAGTGTGTATCATAAATTTAACAAGATAATTCAAATAATTAAAATGCTTTAATACTAGAATAGACAAGAATAGAATATATGTTTGGATAATCTGCAGTTTATTTTGTCTACTTACTGTGATTATATTAGTTATGTCAAGTTTGTACAGGAGAATGGAGTAAAGGAGGAGAATAAGCTAAAAGCAAGATAGACCAGACAGGTAGAGATTAACAACATAAAATCCCCTTACATTAGCGAGGTAAAGGCAGATGGGACATAATCTGGTAAATACAGACAAAAAGCAAATGAAAGCAGACAACCTGAGCGTGAGGGAGTCATTCTGGTGGTTTTTGATGCTTTTTATAATCCTGTTTTCATAATGTTGAGAATCACTACAGAATAGTCAACAGAAAGCAACAGCTTGCTCTCATGAAAAGACCGGTATTGCACACCAAGTCATGTTGGGTATTATGAATATGCATTTTTATAGCTTTGAGTAGCATTTGAAGCTAAACATTTGTTGTGTTGTTTTAACAGAGTTAAATTACATGCAAAATTGTTCAAATTTGTATTTTTGGCACACAGAAAGTGCCTGATGTGTACTTGTATGCAAGTTCTTGATGTTTAGGGTGATTGCATCTTTATTTTCCAAAATGTTAAGAATATTGTTTAAGTATTGAGAGACTAAGTTCTAAGTGAGTCACAGCATGGGAATACGTTTCAGTAGCTTCACGTGCCCCTTATTTCAGATAAATCTAACATTTTCTGGTTATGTCAGGCCACCGATTACTCTGGATAATGTCTCCTAGTTGCTTGGTTTGTCTTAAAAACAGTCCAGTGCTCATGTGAAAATCCAAACAAAGGTTATGAACACTTTTGCTTATTTCCAGACAATTTTCCTCCAATCAAATTCAGATTGTCTCAATTTGCTCAGTGGAAAGACATTTGGTTAATGCCCAAAATGGAAATTCCCAATTTAACTTAACTTTCACTGAATGGAAGGTAGAGTGTATAAAATCATCCCATAAATCAGGGACTGTACTGATCCAAGCTGCAGACACAGAGGTCCTCAGACACACACTCAACCACTCACACATGAGATTAAGGCCAGGTTGGCCTACTGAGACAGGCTGCCACAGATCCTCCCTCCTAAATGGATGGTGACATTCCGATGTGAATGGCACTCAATGGAGGCGTGATGGCTGACCCAGATTGAGGTGGGGTGGATGGGTGGATGGGGTGGGGGGTGTGAGGCGCAGACAGGGATGGAAGTAAGATTGGATTAGGGCTCGGGTGGGGTAGTCGGTGGAAAAGAAGGCTGCAGGGGGTGGAAGGTAAAGCCATGAAACCGTGAGATGCCAATGTTGAGAGACGAAATGAAAAGAGAAAAAAAAGAGGAAAAAAAAGTCCCATGAGCCTCAGGCCTGCTGCCACACCCACCTACTCGTTTCTTCAGTAAAGCATGACTGCGTTTTCAATTGAAGACATCAATCCTGAGATATGATGAGTTCTGACAGTCTTTTTTTCACTCCTAGTGCTGTTGATTTAACTCTTTCATTAAAAAGACACCTCATGCTGAGCAGGCTTCTTGCCTCTGAAAATTTGAAGGACAATGTGTAAAGATTTTCTAAAATAGCATAGCATAATACCATAATGTCCAGACAGGCTAATAAATATATATATGATTTAATGTAAAGGGAAACTGGGGGTTAAGAGTTTTTTTTAAAGGCAGTAGGGGCATTTTAATGTAAACAAAGACCAAATGCAGGTGGTTAACTTGTTTCTCTAGCTTATGATAGCTATTCTTCCACTTCATCAACTATCTCTTTAACAAATGGCAGACCCATTTCACAAACTGTTTTTTCTAAAGGTCTTCTGAGAGATTATTACTGCAACAATAACATTCGCTGAATAAATATGTCTCATTTAACCTTCAGCTTTGGTGTTTGTGAAGTATGCCATTATATAATTCATCCTATCCTCGCTAACAGCAAGACTGAAAAACAGCTAAAGGGGAGTAGAGGGCAATACTGGTTCACATAGACAGGATGACCAGATGTGCTTGGAGAAAATGGATAATGGACATACCTAAAAAGAAAGAGTGAAAAACTATTTGTCATAAATATCCAAAGTTAGAAATGACTTAGATTTGTTTTGGTCAATTAAACTATAACATGAAGGCAAAATGGCTCCAAAGACCAAAGGATAACCAGCTGAATTAAGATAATGAATTAAGCTAATTGAGGCAAAGGTGTCAGCCCAAAAGTATCTTAAGGTTTAATTTAGATTTTGGCTGCATTTAGCTGCATTTTTATCTAAATTGAATCAAATGCAGTGACCTGAATTCTCGCCTGACTAGCTGGATTTGTGCCATTATTAGGGAAATCCAGTTTTGGCCACGTGGGCCAGAAGACATTATTGGTTAGTTGCAACTGCAGTAGTATGACTTTGATACGGCAAATATGTTTTACTTGTAAATAATTTGAAGACATTTAGATTAGATTAAATTAGTTGTTGTTCAGAAAAAGCTAGAACCTAAACAGAAATTTTAAATTTAGTATTTGTATTTATTTAACAAACACGAATATATATCTTATAGTACTAAAAAGCTAAACGACATATAGCAACCATTTTCTTTGTCTTAATAAACAGTTTTATGTCATTATACAGTAGTATAGTTTTCCAGCTACATAACCTCATTTTGGAACTAATTATCTTCCCTATAGCACCTTAGCTAATTAGAATTGGGCTAACATGAGCAATGAGCAAAAAGTAAGGTATAAGCAGATTGAATTCTGAGTAGCCTAACTGAAAGTATGCTAAAACTTAGGTAATAGATAACATGCTTCAGTCAGTTAGTGAATATGATGAACAACTCATGTATTTAGCTAAACGTAATCTATAGTATATAAAGTTAACACAGTTAGCAACTAGCCCAGAGCTCAATGGGAAAAGGGGTGAATTGTTATATATGGGAAAATAGCTAAATGCTTAAAGAGCTAAGGGTTTTTCAAATTGCTGAAATCTCTGCTCATTTTATGCCAGTGTCTATTTTGGCTTACCAATACTAATTAGTCTACACATCTTGTTTGAAACAACTTTGAAATACATTTTAAACATGTAGGCCTACATGTAGCATACATGAGTAACATCTGACAATAGATTGTTCACAGGTGTAAATAAAGTGGTCTTATACTCATGTACTGTAGATCATAAATATGTAAGTTTGCAATATCTTTATTTAGAAATTAGCTGCCAATGTCAATTGGATCAACGTTTATTAATTACCATGCATGGAGCTCTAACAAATGCAGCATAACAACAAAGATGATAAATATGACACATATTTCTATTTATATTCCACTGTGTCCAGTGGAATATAAATAGAAATAAGATAATTTCAACTAACAGCCTAAATCAAAAAGCTAATATACATTTAGATTTCCTCAAAACCGTTTGTTTTAAGAAACTGGTATTTCTTTTACAGTGTGCTTCTAGTGTAAAAGTTCACTCTCACACCAGCATATTTAACATATGATTTAAGGGAATTAGTCTTGAGAATATAAGGTGTGTTGCATTTTGCTACTAAAAGAAGAAAACAGAACAGCTTTATGCAAGCAACTGCCAATATTTGCGACATCATTTCTGCAGGGACAGTGTGTGAGGAGTGGCATGATATTGCCAAAACAGCAGCCGAAAGCAGGTCAACTCAATCCCAAAATCACCATCAGCACCGGCAGCCTGTCAATGCACAAGTTTTCTTCCTTAGCAACAGCTGAGACCAGACTAAGCCCTGGGCTCAGATCCTCTCTATCTCTCTCTGACAGTTTGGCCCAGTATCTTTGAGTGTCAGTAGGTCTTTCTCTTCCTCCTTTCTCATCTCTTTTTCTTCTCTGATCCTCACACTGCAGCAGACATTTGCTACAACTGCTGCAAGCCTGTTGCCACGCAGTGCTACAGAACACAATGGAAAACACCCGGAATACATTGAAAAAGGAGAATTGACATTTTAGGAAACAAATTTATTTGCCTTCCTGCTGGGAGTGATGATGTTGGGATCAAATTAGCCGCAGCGGCCTGATGATAATGATGCTTTTAGCTGAGCTTCCGGGCAATAGATGGCCCCCTGTTAATCTTGTTTAAAAAGCAACATTATTTGCATCCTCTTTAGGGGAAAACGATGTGTTTATGAGGGTACTTGCTTCATTAGGATTTAAGTATTTTGGTCTATTAGATGGAACAAACATTTTTATTATTATGATTTGCTGAAAAGAGCTTGTTATATTGAGAGCAATGAGAAATTATAACAGCCATTTCTGCCATGTCCTGCACTTGTGCTTATGGAGCTTTTTCTTCCTTTCTTTCTTTATTTTCTTCGAGTGGGGCAAGCCTGTCAGATCCATCTGCTAGACCCCCAAAAGACCTGTTCTAGTTGCCATAGTAACAACCTGCTTATCCAACCTAAGGGAATATGAAGGTTGTTTTAAATTTATTTCCCCCCAATCACCATTTTCACATTTTGTGAGCTTTCTGCTGCAGGTTATCTGATATTTGGGAACTATAGATCATTTTGGAATTAAATATGTAATCATGCTGTTTAGAGGTGACACAGGGCTATTAAGTCTTTATTTTAATGCAAAGAATACAATAAGTGTGCCATGTACATTAGTACTGTTAAAGTAAAGAAACAGGGCAATAAAATGCAGCTATTTTGTCAGTTTTTGCTCTCTGCGTCAGCACACGAATGCTGAGACAAAGACCAGAGTCATTAGAGGAAACAGTATGGCATCTGACCCCCTCTGGTGGCTGAAATGTGAAACTTTACCACGTAAGGTGAATCAGTGTAGCTCATTCCCTGTTCTGGATTCATCTCTTATTTACCCTTCCACCTTCTGCTTCTCCTCATATCCACCAGGTGACCCGTCCCCTCCCCAGTTTCCCAGCAGGCAGGCATGGCAGACGGCAGGCAACCAGAGGAGCACTGGGCCACAAACGGCCAGGAGAACAGCGAGAACGGCTACTCCGCCTACAGCTCTGCCTACAGGGAGAATGGTTACCATGGTGGGGCAGCTGCACACCCTGGAACGACAGGTAGGTACATGGTACTGTATATTTGCAAGAGTGCCCATAAGCATGTGAATGTAGATTAGTGTCAGTGACATTAATTGGATTGCCCACACACACGCCGCCAGATGGGTCTACAGCTGCGTGTGTTGGAATAGGATTCATGATGCCTGGCAAGGGGAATCAATCCCCCCCTTAGGCAGTTGAACAAATTAAAATATGTTCACAAATGATCCCTGGTGACAAGACCATCTAAAAGTTTGAAGGCTTTTGCAACAAGTGAAAAAGTATTTTATGGGTTGAATACATTTAAAGTGGTTGCTGTTCAGAATCATGCTTGTTGTACAAATGCTGGAAAATATAAACATGCAAGTACAGTATTTAAGATGAAAACCATTCAAAACCTAAATACTTATGATTTATGAGCCCAGTTTTAATACATTTGGAATGCTGCAGAAATTTAAATAAAGACAAATTGTACTGATTTGCAAATCTTTTAAACGGCTGTTTAATTTACAGGAGAAGATTTAAGAAAAACTTGTTGAAAATTTTAGAATTATTTTAGGAAAAATATGAGCTCATCTTGAATTTGATTGCACCAGCACATCTCAAAAGTTGAAAATGCACCATGTTTGATACTGTGCTTTATAAAGAAATAGTCTGTGAACACCTGTGAACTAAGGAGACCAGCTCCTGGACCTTTCGGAGAGGAGTGTTGTCTCATTTTTGTCTGGTATAGGATTCTATCTTCTTAGCAGTACTAGTTATTTGCTGTACTTTGTGTTTAAGGACACAGAAAATGTTTTCAGTTGGTATAGACAAGTTTTACGGCCAAAAAACGGGGGGCCGCCATCTTTGTTGGTTTCTGCTAAGGACTTCCAGTTAGCACAGACTTCTGGACTTCATGTAGACTAGTCAAGTACCTGGACTCTTCTACAGTGAAACCATGCAGTTCTAATTGTAAAAAATTTAGATTTAGCATTGTCTTGCTTTAAATGTGCAAGGCTTTCCCTGAAAGAAACCTGTTTATACCTTTCAGTACAGATGGGGATTTCGAATTTATATTTCGATAGGTACCAATCCTAAGCCATAATGATAATGAGATGGTGGTCTTTCAAGATTCAAAGATTGACGATTGAGCATTCAATCTTGAGAATTCAAGATGGTTTCCAAAAAAAAAAATTCAAATATTTATTGATCTGACCACAGAACAGTTTTCCACTTCTTTGTCCATTTTAAATCAGCTTTAGCCCAGGGAAGATGAGAAGTTTTTTATTGTGTTCACAGAACATGTTGGCAGTTAGCCAACAAGCCCCCAGGATTATGGGCATTCAGTATTGTATTTTTGGCTGTTTGTGTTTGTTTAGATGATTAAATATTCGAAGTTCCCCAATGTTGCATTAGGAAATACTGAGAAGACAATTTATTACTCTCCTGTGAGACTTGCCCTCTCTCAGGTGCTCTTTGTATTCCCAGTCATGTTACTGACCGGTTTACCAATAAACCTTATTAGCTATAACATGTTCCTCCAGTTGTTTCTTTTTACTACCACATATTTTTCAACCTTTTCGTTTCCCCCATTCCAGCTATCAAGAATATATTGCTGCCATCATATTCAAGATGAGCTTCCATCTTTCATGAAATTATAAAATGTCACAATCCACTTTAAACATTTTTTTAAACATCTGTTTTCAATGTTCTGCTGTGAAAAGAAATATTGGTTTATGAGATCTGAAAATCATTGCAATGTGTTTTTATCCTAATTTTACAGTGTCTTAACTTTTTGGAATCACGGTTAACCTGATATTAGAATTGGGAATATTTCGATAGGGGAAAGTACTGTTTTTTTTAGTATATCTTTTATTATTTTTACACTTAAAAAGAATGGTCACAAGCAAAATCTTTAGCACTTCTACACCATCTGGGGAAAATTGGTGCTCTGTTTGCCTCTACCTCCAGTTAACGGTAAACAAAAAGCCCCGCTCTGTAGGTAAATTCAAAGAGAGGTCACACACAAAGACAAGGTCAGCAGTTATTTGTTTGTCATTTCCTTCCTCCCATCCATGTCTTGTCTTCCTGGTGTGTCTTTCTCTTTTTCTCTGCCTTCACAGTGGATGACTCAGCCAATTTGCCTCCCTCCCCTCCCCCCTCTCCATCCGCTGAGCAGAGTGGGCCCGTGGCACAAGGTACATTCACTTATTCAGACCATCGGGGATGTGAATGGTGGTGAGAGTGGCACAATCGTCTAGAAAACACAGCACCAAACCTTCCAGATTTAAAGAGACTGTCTCTAGCCTCTTTCTCCTGGTCCTCTCAAGGTTTCCTACCTTTTTTGCATGTTAGCTTATTAATTAATCACCTTTGAGTCTGCAGCATGTGCCCCACTATTCTTTCCTAAACACATTTTGATTAATGTAACCAATATCAGTTATTCTGACACAAAATAGTATTAGTCAACTGTAGATTAAAGGACTGAACAACACAGACACTCTTCCTCCAAGCAACCGTACATAACCTGCCACTGGAGCCCTTCACTCCATTAGTCTCCTTTGCCTTGTCAGCATCTCATGTGTCGTTCCTTTACTCATTCTGTGCATTGATCTTTCTCCAAGGGGAAATCACAGAATGACTTTCAGCTCTTTGTTCACAGAGATCATTGCTGTTTTCTTGTCTTTTATTTTTGCATGTGGCATGCAATCACAAAATTTTATATACATGCAATCTTACTGCATGTAAAAGAGTTAGTTAATGCTAATGTGTTAGCATTGTGCTATTGTCCATTTTGAAAGATCAGACTCTGCTAACCAGGCTAGATAGCCATTGTCTAACAGCTGCCCTTCCAGTCAGGCTTAGTTTATAGTCATTGATATAACCTCTCGAACAACAGCACACGAAATTAGATGTCACAATGCCTAGACCACTGGGTGTGTTGGTGTGGTTTCAGCACTTTGTGATTTTTGCAACCTTTCATGTGCTGTGCATATTGCATATTTGAAAGACGTGCTGAAGTGAAGAAAGTGCTAGCAAGTGACCCATTGAAATCTCAAAACATTTTCTCCTTAAAAGTTCTGAGAAAGTACTCTATTATGAATGTCCTGTACAAGTTATACTAGTGCTATTTTTGCATTGTAGCATTATATTGTGGCAACACTTACTGTTGTGGAAGACTGCTGCAAGTCCGACACTAGAGCAGTAGAGATGGGTTATGGTTCTGTGCTGACACAGAGACAAAAGTGTTGAAAATAGTCAACCTATTAGTCCTTCATCTGTCATAGACAGCAACTCTACCATCTCGGGCTGCACTGGCTGTGGTTTCTGTCTTTCAGCACCACATCATTTGTAATCTTGGCTTAAAGGTTAGAATTTGTAAACTTCAATGCATTTCAAGGCAATTCTTCCCAACACCAGGGGGCAGTAATGAACTTTCTTTTTTTTTCTTTTACCAGAAGCTGACTCTGGTGATAATATCAGTTGCATTTAAACGGCTTCATCCATGCTTTTATCAAATAAATTAGCAAAGGTTGATTAGTCTAAACATCTCTGCAAGCCTGGCTCTTCATCTTCCACGTGAAGTCTGGCGAGGTCAATCATTTTAAACGCTGCCCAGTGTGCAGATAAATTGGATTATACTTACTCTACTGGTGGAAAAAAGGTAATGCAAGTTTTCTGCACCATAAAGAGTTAAAAGGTATAAATAACTTTGTAATTCAATAACATGTCATATTTGGAAATGATGATAAAGAACATGCTTTTTAACTCTCTCATTATTATTATAATTATGGTTTTAATTGTCATTTACATGAATTTATATTGAAAATCTTACAGATTATGCCTTTAAAGCAAATTAATCAGTACTTGTTCCATGTTCAGGCTGTAGCACCCCTTTAGCTTGTATAGGGAAGGGATAATATGACCAGTTGCTTTCCAAGATGGCAGATCAACACTGATTCCATAGCTGGGAAAAACAACACGACCAGGAACTAGATGGTTAGCAGAGAACTGAACTTTCAAATAACATTTAAATATGTTTAAAGATTTGATGTAGAAATAGGGAAAATGATTTAAAAGTAACACAGATTACATACATGGTTTGTTCAGAGTTAAAATGGTTTCAAAGTGGTGTTGTTCAATGTTTTCTATAAAGACTTGGCTAGAAGGTGCATTGATTGCATCCCATGCATCTTTATCAGAGCTGAAAGTGTCTTGTAAACCCATGTAAGCTCAGTTTTGTTGTCACCCATGTCTCATCTATGTGTCTCCCTTCCCCACTCAAAGAGGATAAATTAGAGGTTGTCAGTCAACCACAGGATGAGGAGGAGGCTCCAGAGGAGCCTGGCACTTACCAGGAGGAAGTGGCATATGAGCAGCCAGGAGGCATGCCCTTAGAAAAGACAGATTATTTAAGAGAACCCCAGGCTATGGGCTACCAGGAAGTCCAGATACCTGAGACCCTGAATGGGGGAAGTCATCAAGGTGAACACAGCCCATCACAAAAAGGTGTGTGTGCTTTTGAATACAGTTTGAGTGAGGGCATTATGTGTGTGATCAATATGATATGAGAGTA
Source organism: Atherina boyeri (assembly GCA_029874935.1). Classification (NCBI taxonomy): domain Eukaryota; kingdom Metazoa; phylum Chordata; class Actinopteri; order Atheriniformes; family Atherinidae; genus Atherina; species Atherina boyeri. The sequence goes on from JAPMNP010708587.1 coordinate 11,263, forward strand.
TGTTTGAGGAAGAGTGTTGCCCATTACCGATTTTGCATGTACCTCTTGTGCTCTGTAAGACAGGGGTGTCCAGCTTCGGTCCTCCAGCCGCAGTACTGCAGGCTTTAGATGTTGCTCTGTACCAACAAATTTGATTCATTTTCAAAAGAGCTTGTTGTCAAGTGCTGCCCATGCATGTTGACCCATTAATCTGATTCAGATGTGCTGCTGCAGGAAACATCCAAAACATGCAAAACAGTGGCCCTCCAGGACCGACTTTGGACACCTCTACTCTAAGGGGTACAAAAAGCATCTGCTCTTGATGTATAAACTGTAATGCAGCTCCAGCTTTGCTGCCAACCTTCCTGCCGCTTTGTTGCTCTGAATTCTTAAAGCTTCTGCTTGAGTACATGCAAAAAGATGTGACATTTTGGTCTGTGCTTTTCATGCAAAACATACCATTTGCTTTCTGTAAACACCTGATCAACTATGTAAAAGTTGATCATTTCTGCACTTTATTCTTGCCAGCTACATTGCAAATTCAAGAATCACTGTCTCCTAACTCTCATTGTAGATGTAAATGTTGGCAGAATTAGTTGTCTGTATATTTTTCTGTGGGTTTTGCTGGAATATTGTGCGTGAAGCAGCTGTCTCTGAGAACTCCCACCTGATTGGGTGCCTCACAAATCAGTCATGAGTGTGTTTTGAGCCTGTTGCTGTAGATTTCACTTTTGTTTTCATTTCATCCCAGGTCAAAAATGAATCATGTTTCCCTATTGTTGCCTATAATACTTTTTGCATTAAAATTAACTGTCACTGGACATTTATCTTAATGATGATAAAAAGTGTGACTTTTAAAGGTGGTACAGAGGATTTTCCAGGTCTGTGACGTTAAAAAAAAGTCTCAAATGATACATGTGCATGAGACGCCTCCGCCCCCACCTCACCCTACTACGCAAAAAGTAAACGAATGTAAGGAACATCTATCTATTGTGTCTTCTAGAAACCCATTGGCGTAGGCCTACAATATGTCAGATTCATCTACGGTGAGAGTGCCTTTTTTATAGTGCAGTTAATATTATTTCATTAAATTAATGACAACAAGCCATACTCCCAATCACAAGCCAGAAACAAACTGTTTTGCCCGAAATAAACAACTAGCCAACACAGCCAGCCTACAGACAATCACATTGAAATCATTAAAACAACTGCATCAAGTTGTCATCTTTTTTTGTTTTTCAGAAGTACGGGGCTCCTACATATCTCTCCAGTAGGTTTCAACAAAGATTTAAATTTAGTTAAGAATAAAAAAAACTCCTCTGTACCACCTTTAATAAATTTCAATCATTAAGCTATATAAAGATTAATTCACATCCACAGTATGTCCCTGTTTTGAAAAGAAACTATGATAAACATCAGTAAATCAAATAAAATAATTTCTCTTTCATCAGTAGTCAATTTTTGTCTGTCCTTGTATATTGCAATAGGAATTCAGTAAACTGGTGTACCATTATTCCTTGCCATCTAAC
>JAPMNP010708648.1:0-13978 GCA_029874935.1 Atherina boyeri
GTAGTTCCCTGTGATTTTAACAGATTAATATTTTGTAGCGATTCTTAACGTGTGGTGTATCACATTTACTGACACCCTCATACTTGAAATTGCTGCCTCATTAAACACATGGCTAATCTTATATTCAAAGGGAAACCTACTGTTGAGGTCTTCCTTAATTTGAGCCGAAACATACCTGATTATTTTATTTCTCTTTACAGATAAATGTACCTGCATGGTTTCCCTGCGCTAATTGCATTTTTACTATATCTTCCCAGCTGCCTATAATAAATGTAAATATATTTTGATGCAGCCACATTTACTGCTTGATTGTTCCACTAAATTGATTATGCAAAACTAGTTGTTGTATCTTCCCGGTAGTAAATATCAAAGCAGGTTGAATTATGAAAAAATCAGTGGAATCTTTAAAGTTGTATTTTTCTCTATCTTTAGCTCTAGCTCTAAAGTGATGCTTTATAGGTAATAGATTTGAAACTGTTGTAATGGAGAGGAAGTCAGGTGGAAACAAAATCTTATGCATCTAATCTTTTTTGCCAGACCATTTAGGACTAACTGTTAGCAACGAGCAGCCTTCCGTAGTACCGGAGACCCAATGATGTTGTTCAAGAATATATGGACCAAAAAGTGTTGGCTCTCTGTAAGAGACAAAGTGTTATCCAGCCAAAGTCTTAAGGGAAGCCCTCATAGATTTTTAAGCCCAGAGCTGCTGCATTGCAGCAGAGCTTTCAAGTATAATAAGAGCAAAACAGCCATAAATCAAATGCTCTCAGTAGAGTCGTTGGTAATCAGCTGTGGGTCTGCTGTGATGGAAACCACTGGGATGGAGTCACCAGAAATAGATAGAGGAGCTCTTTATTCAGGACAGAGACCAACAACAGAGGAAACTAGAAACTGGAGCTCTAAGAGTCATTAGCATCAGAGTGCAAGCACTGCACACCATCTGTAGCTTTACTGTAAATGATCCACCTCGCCAGATCACGGCAGATTTTAATGGGGTGTCATATTTAGAAGACAAATCAATGCAGGTCTTTTTTTAACAGTAAACTGATAAATAATTAATGGAAATATGTTTATTTACCAGCCAATCCCTGGTCCGCTGTGAAGGAATTTGGTCTAAGAGATATCTTTGGGTGTCAACAGGAAACCCCTTATGATGCACATCTTCTGTGTGTGTAATTTTAATTGTTAGCTAGCTGCTATTGACCTGAAGGCCATTTGATGTTTCTCCCAATGGGATTGCACTAGCAATATTAGCAGGATTTTTGCACATACACATATAGTCAATGCCTTTATAGACATAATCAAGGCCAAATCAAGTTGTTTCCTGATCAAGCATGGCTGAGTCTGCAGTATGTATTTCTGTGGTTTAGCAGCTTTTATTGTGCCGTATTATTATAATACTATGCAATATTGTATGAAGATTATAGGCACAAGCTATAGAAGTAGAAACACCTCTTAGCAGCTTGGGAGGGGTAGTGAAATAAGATGCAGCAACACTTAAACCCGTTATTATGGATTCACCATCCATCAAGTCAAAGGTGGGAGGAAAGTGATGCAGAGTCACAGACAGAGCCTGAGGGGGACCAGTTTTCAGGCGTGGAGTTTCATGATCAACACCACCCACTTTTCTTTTTTTTAATGTGTAGGAAAATGAATAAACCAAGCAACCGCTTAGTTCTTTGTATCCTGTGGTTTTTAATCAGGAGTTCTTTTTAAGTTCAAACAAGGTTTCTGATTATACTGTATGTGGAAACCTCAAGTACACATTTTGTGTTTTCCAATAAACTGTAATACATTATAATCACAAATAAAGCATTTGAACTGTTATTTGCCTCCACAGCAGTCCCATTGAAAACATTTCTGTAGCATTTGATAAATGAGGTCATTTTACAGGATGCAACGTTCTTGTGTAATGTTCTTGTTCAATATTTCCTGTTTAAATGACATTTGAAAAACATTGTGACTGTTCATTTGAGCATTCTCTTGGCACTACGCCAACATTATGGCAGTTTAGAGTTGTTGCCATACTTTTAAGAATCTGTCTTGAGTAGGTGATTCTTTACCTGTTGAAAATAATCTGTTATCTCCCTGTCAAAACAACTGTGTTTTATACACATGAGCACTTCAGCCCTGACTGCATTTTATAACACTTTCAAATCCTGAGTTGTTAAAGTAAAATAAAAAGCTGGACAAAAGCTGGACAAATCTTTTACAGATTTGGAGAAGAGATTTTTTCAGGTACTGTCATAAATACGAACTATTGAGATCTTATATGCATAAATGTAAGTAAGCAAGAGAGTAAAATATTAATATGTCAGCATTGTCAAAGTTGTTTTTTGTTGGTTTGTTTGTTTGTCTTTCCAGTCACAGCACTGGCCAAACTCTTAAGTGCCCTGCTGGAAATCTTACAGCTTCCTAATGACTGCCTCACAATCGCTGAGTAGACATAAACTCCTATTTATACCAGCATTTTCTGGAGTCAAAAGTGAGACCATCTATCAGACAACTCGAGCTGGGCTGAAACTGTGTAATCCAATAGGACGACGAGCCCAAGCACAGCAGCAACAGAATGACTGAAAAGGAATCCATAAAAAGTCCATACCTGATGCACATGCTGTTTCCCGACCCTAAGAGAGTTGTGCATTAAACAATCTCCACAAACCTGAAATAAACACTGCCACATTAAAGAAGAGTGGTCAAAAATGTTTCCATTATGATGGTGTGAGAAACTGATAGTATCATTGAAAGCAAATACTTTGAGCTGCTGTTTAAGATGGTTCTACAAACTATTAAATCATGGGCTGTTCTTAGTTTTACTACCTTTTTTGTATTCTAGTCTATGTTTTCTTAAATTATAACACACATGTAAAATGTAACGTGTTGCTCACCTCAGGTTGTATTTACTTCATCTTAAAATCTAGCAAGAACCAGATTATCTTTCATTGGCCTCACACATAAAATTTAGAACCCAACGACTGTTGTTTGATGAAAAGTATTTTTTTTTCTTTTTAATGTCTTCCTCCTAAAAGCCTTAGTATTTCCAACATGCCACTTGATTTAAGAGTGTATTATGGAAAGTAAAAAGATCTTCCTTCTTCCTGTCACATCGGTACACACCGTGTCCTTTGCATCAGTTTCTTCTCTGATTTTCTCTACAGAACTCAGGGGCAATCAGGGAAATCCACCAACATTAACTTCAGGTTTATGCAATGATTTGGAAAATGAACTTAGAACAGAAATGAATTATTCATTAAGACACATAGGAGAGGAATACCATCTGGTAAATTATTTTTTAAATTTTCTCAGTCATTAATCGAAATTAATGAGGACTTTCTATGAGTAATGTGGTTGTGTTGCAATGGTTTGCACAACAGTCCTTTGATAAAACCACAGTTATGACATTTATTTGTGGAGTTTTTTATATTTCACAGTCTGTGGGGTCTCTGAACAGAATAAAGCGAGTTTTGAGAATTGAAGGATGGACTTGTCTGGACGGTGCAACTGTGAAAGCAGGAGATAATGTCTGAAACCTTAGTTTAAACTTAACTGCAACAAATGTTTCTTGGCTCATATTTACTTTGTATTTAATTCAGAAAATGTTACTGTTACCAAAAGTTAGAGAACCCAAGAAAATATAAAGACAACTTTGAATCTGATTTTATAAAGCAAGCCCACACAGCGAAATGTCATATGGCAATGAATAATTTATGATTGCATGCAGCTTGTATGCTAACATCATTTGCATTCCATGTGCTCAGCTTAAGTTTTTGTTGTTTAACTGAAACATGAACCAAAAGTTGACTAGTGTCTGACATAGTATATACACTTCTCTGGCTTTAACAGTAAATAGTATTTACATTTTTTTTTGTGAGATTCAATCTAACCTTTGCTTTGTTTCTCTTAGTGCAGGCATTTTATAATGAAAACAGTCTTCTCCTCTATGCCTTTAATACAAATTTGGAGGGTTTGTAGAAGAAGTAGGGGAACACAAATGAACTCTCTGGAGTCCACCATCGCAATGAGATCTCATGGGTAGATCTTCTCAGAAGATGGAAACTAAACAGAAGAAACACACAAGATGCAAATTTATTTGAAAATGCAGCTCTTTAGTTTTCGAGATCAAGGTCAGACATAAAAAAAAAAACATATCAACCCTACTTAATGTAAAAATTGCATGAAGAATATATAATGCAAATGTCCTTCAAGGGAGAAATTCAAACTGGATCCACTGAATCATCACACTGACATTAACAAGCTATTTTCAATCAGTTTCCACATATTGTTTAAAGGTTTTTGCCTTTCTGCATCTAGAATAACCTCTTTATAAAAGTCCCCCGTGCATGGGGTAGCATGTACATGAGACACATGCAGTACAGAAGATCTTTCAATGCAATATGAAGCACAAATCCTACCATGTAGCATACTGCATATCTGAATCATGATGAGGAACTCGGCTAAAAGACTCACAAACAGGGTGGCGTATGAAAGCAGAGACTCTGGTGATCACAAAGATGTCTGTCTGATAAAGTCTGCAAACTTGCCGCCGATAGCAAATAAAAAAATAAAACAAAAATCTTACTTATGTGGTTTTGAAGGGGTTAAAAAGAGAGGTCTACTGTGTGAAGGCCTGTCTCTGCCTGTAAGGTGAAGGCTATGAGGTAGTGACATTATAGCCCTTTTCAATGTTTGTCACAGGCATGGCCGTGTTAGTGAAGGGAAAAGTGGACCTTAATACCCAGGGCCCCGAGTAGAGAGAGGGCCCATTAAAAATTTGCATGGACGTCATGGATCAAAATATTAGTGCACAAGCCAGATGTAGCCTCAGGTTCGTAGATATTTGAATATAAGTAGCCAAATGCGTCAATTCATGTGGTGAATGAAAGAACCAGTCAATATGATCCTATTGTAGCTTAGAACTCTATTTTTGCTTGTTTATTTTTAGATAATTTATAATTCAATTTTCTTTTTGCACACACACTTCAGCCATTGGCATGGGTATGGGGCCCGCTGGCACTGAGAGTGTACAGAGCCCAGAATTTGGTGCTACGCCCCTGGTCACAGACTTATATTATTACAATTTAAATACAGTTAAAATACATGAACAAATAAATAAACCACACATAGAGGTTTTTGCCATTCTACCATTAGCACACTCAACCTCTTTTCAGAGGTTTTATATTAGATTTAAGTCAGGATTTATTGCTGACCTGTCTTCTTTTTTTGTGTGTGTATGTGTGTGAGCTTTGGGTTGTTGTCCTGCTGAAAGATCCAAGACCTCAGCATCAAACTGTGTCTTTTTTCTGAGGGATTTACTCTAAAATCCTTCGGTAATCTTCTGATTTCATTACCCTGTGATACAGTCTTTGCCTCCAGCATGGAGTCTTGCAGTTTGAGCGAAACCCCATCATGTTTGACTGTAGAGGGTGTTCTTTTCCATACATAACTTAATTGCATCACCTACAAACAAACAAGCTCAATGCTTTCAAGGCAGCATGAGGTATGAGCTGAAACTCTGACTCCACATTGCTCCAGGTCAGCCTGAAACTCTTTCAACGTGTTGCATTGTGTTGCTCTCACAATCCACAGAAATCATCACAGACTTGTGTTGTTGAATCTCTCCTTTGTATCACATCCCGGAAGCATCTTCATGTTTTGAGGACTTTGAAATTATCTTAATTATATTACATTCAGTTAAATCGTGGATCTCAAGATCGTATGTGACTAGGGTTGCAAAATTCCAGGAATTTTCAAAGTTGGAAACTTTCCATGGGAATTAACGGGAATACATAGGAACTAACATGAATATATTGAAATTAACCAGGAATTTACAAAACTGAAAGTATATTCCCTTAACAAGGAGCTTAAATTTGAGGGAAATATGTGGTAGCATAATCATGGCTAAAACAATCAGATTTAATGCAAGCACACTTACCTTCAGTAAGTGAACAACCACTCAGTACACTCATTAAAGGTATGGCAGAAGATTTTCTTGAAATTCAGGAAAGAACCGCCCTCTCCACTTTAAAAATAAAATGTGCATAGGCAACACTGGTCTTGTTTCTCTTCTGAGGCCTTTCTCTTCTTCTCATACGCTTCAAAGTTACTTTTTGAAAGTGTGCATGCACAGAAAGCGAAAACTGTCCTAGGAAAGAGCACATACTACAGTATTAGTAAAATTCTCCAGAATAATTGACAATTAGGAGGACCAATTGTCTTGATGATCCACCCTGAAGTAAAAGATCTTCCGCCATACCTTTAAAGTTTTAAATCCTTCTCTAAAATACATCTGTTAAAAAGTCAAGTTGTTTTAAAATAAAAAATTAAATTACAATCTGAAAAAAAACTAAATATTGATATTTATGTTTGGACATGATACAGTTTGTTGAAATTATCCCCAAATTCCAATTCATTTCCAATAATTCCCTGTAATTCCCATAAAAATTAAGTTAGGTCATTAAAGAAAGTTTACAAATTTAAAGATTTCCAAAATTCCCCAACTTTACTTCAAATGGAAACTATCTGGAAATTAACCGGCAATTCTTTCTCCTTTGCAACCATACCTATAGAATAGGTAATTGCTCCATAGCCTTTGGAAGAGATGGGAAACAACCAAGTAGCCTACCACGTTTCCATGCAGCAAAGTTATAATTCTTTGGTTATTTTACAAATGGTGAACAGACAAACACTTCCCCTACATATTGAAGCTCCCCTTTCTGATGTTTTCCCCTATAGTCAATGTAGGCTACTTTACAGAGAACAGAGCAACAGGTTCAAATAGATTCGCGCTCTATCTGTCGGTAAGGTTTTCGGTAGGGGTCGCTAATGTCCGTGTGAAAGCAGCAGCAGAAGTATCGGAGTCTCCGGCTCTCATGTTGATCAGCCCCCCTCAGACTGGGATTTCTTCCTCCGCTCGGCTTCATCTGCAGCGCTCCGTCTTCTGGAAACTTACCGCTGGACACGGAGCTTGGTCTGGAAGCGCGCGGAGCTTTTGCAACCTGAGGACGGGAACATCATGCGTTACTTCTGGATACACACCGCGTGGATCACCGGCGTCGCTTTCCTGCTTGGATTTCAAGGCAAGTGACTCGTTTAATTCTTTATTTTATTTTATTTTATTTTCACTTTCATATCCTGACGTTCCCGACGAGGAAATGCCGAAACTGAGAAGAGATTAACTTAGTCGGTGGATGTTTGATGTAGCGTCTCTCCATCCGTCTGACGAGAGGTATGAAGGTGACTCCCCCTCCTCTGAAAACACCTGACACGACAGAGAGGTGTGCAGGCGTCTCGGTGAGGTTTCTGACTTCTGCTGTGACAGCAGAGCTGCGTTGGCTCTGAGTAAAGTTGGTGATGAGTGTAGCTGGCAGCTGACATAGTGCAGAAGAGGAGAGCATCAGTGGAGGCTGATGGTGCAGCTTCAGCACAGAGACACGCACCGGTAGATGGACTGTCAGCTGAGTTTTATTTTCACTTTTACATTTTTTTTCCCAGTTTAACATCTCTAGATACATCTCCACTTGTACAGTTATGTAGGCTAAATGTAATCAGCCAAGTTGGCTTCTTGGAAGTGTGGATACGTGTGGGTGATGCTGTCCTGTACTTCTCTTCACTACTGTTTAAATATCATTAGTAGGCTAAGTTACTGACCAGACTGTGATGAGGTTGGATTTAGAACATATTGTGGATGGAATGTGAAGTCATAGTGGTCAGTAAAAGCTGCCTAGTTTTTTTCCCCCCTTCTTGTCCTGTAGCTACAGCATCGTAGTAAGCAGAATGGTGATCTGCCCGCTATGTTGTGTGGAGCAGATTTAGCTATGCCAAGAGGAGCTTTATGAATGATAAGGCTCCCCTTGATGATCTAAGTTAAGCTTATTTATTTCAATTTTATTCTATTTTTTATGCTTGTCTACAGATGGATTTTACATAATATTGCTGGACCTGACAGGGAAAGAGAGAATAAAAAAAAGGTAGAGTGGACATGAACTTAAAGTGAAAGGAGGAGGGAAAAGGGAAAAAAGAAAAGAAAAGGAGAGATACACCAAGCAGCCAGCTGCTACAGCTGTTGAGAGACACAACAAAGACTATCACCCGGCCTCGGCCGGAAAGCAAGCTAACAATCTTCAGAGGTAAACAAAAGAGAAAAAATACTTTGGACTAAACAACAACATACGCACTCCGGAACAAGTTGAAACATACATACACAACACCACAGGCGAACAACCAAACAACAGCAGTCAATAGTGTACACAGTGTATATGTTCACAAGAGGACACAGTGACTGTCACCAAGCAGAATGTGAGGGGTGAAGAGTGTTTAAAGATGGGTGTGATAACGCAAGTGCGACCATATCCCCGAAGAGAGCAGAGAAAGACCTGGAAGCCCCAAGACTCTGGCCACCAGGAGAAACCCCAGGGCACCACAGAGACGAACAAGCATCCACCCAGACGGTGGCAGGGGAAACCCTCTGCCAGAACCCCCCACAGCCGTGGAGAGCGGGCCCCAGTGGGCCAAGAGCGGCAACCGCTGACCCCACCCGGAAACCGGCCACTCGGGACAGGCACGGCGCGAGCCCAAGAGCAGCCTCCCCACCAGACAGGGGGCCCAGCCAACGCCCAGGAGGACCAGGCTGCCCCAGACAGTTCCCCGGACCGAGCCCTCGCCCGCCCCGGCGCCCCAACCATACACCCGGGACCACGGCAGCCTACCCACTCTCCCTTGAGATCAGTGTTAGAGAAGATATTTGTCTCTGTGAGAAAAAGGATTTCATTTGACTGTAATGGAATCCAACATATTTATCCTGTATTTTATCATTGCTGGATTTCTTCTTCTTTTTCTATCCAGTATTCTCAGTTTAGAATGAAACACCTTCCCCCTGGAGGCTTCAAAAGAGCAGCAAGGTTTCTTATTCATGAACAGCGGGCATTTGCTGTGGCCAGCATATATTCATGTTGGTTTCAATTGATTAGGTGGTGACCACTTTTTTACTGCTTAGAAAAAGTACCTGAACAACCTTTTCAATCTTGCTGCCCAGTGCACAGTTTTGCAGTCATACAGAGGTTTGGAAAGGTTTAAATGTCTGTGTACCCAAAGGGCAACAAGAGCATATGTTTTCTTAAATAGTTAAGCAAGTACAAGAGGATCAGTTGCTTGGTATTTTACCCAATCGATTTAGAAAAAAAAAAGTTTGTTTCTATCTTCTTCAATTTCAAAACTAATACAAAGTAAAATTGATTTAAGCAAAGGTTTGAAACCCCATTTAAGTTACCATAGAAACACCTTTTTGACAGATATAACTTAAAAAATATATTTTTTTTCCTTTTTCTTTTTTCCTGTTATTCTGACTAAATAGTCCTAGTTTTTAGTTTTGTTTTCATTGGGCTATCTTCTTTTTTTTTCCTTCATACATTTTTTGCAGTAGTGGACACAGGCATGGGGATGAAAGGAGCAAATGGTTAGACTGAAACCTCTGGTGCCTCCGACAAGGACTCTTGGCCCTCTGTCACTATCCATAGATTTTTGATGACGTTCATGACCGTGAAAACACCCTGAGGTTGCAGCTCTCAAAGTGGCATATTTTTTTACTTTGATGTGTTTTTACGATCAATATCCTGATAGAAGCCATCTTTTTTTTTCTTTCTTTTATGCCGAAGGTTTAGTGGATACTTGCAGATTTTTGTTGTTTACTTTTTTGTATTTAATTAAACAAACTCTTCCCTGTGGGCAGAATGTTTGACTTTAAGTTAATCAGTCAACAACTTATTTACAGAATGCATCGGTCTTGTCTAGATGTTAATTTTTTCTTATTTAGAAAGTTGTGGTGAGAACAAAGGGAAGATTTTCTCTTTAGGATTTTCCATTGGGCAAGTGTTCCAATCTGTTTTGTTGTCAAATAGGACTTTTGATTGATCTTTTAGTAATCTGATTCATGATCTGACCTGCGTCATCCTGACCTCCACCTACAGTATGCTTGTTGTCTATTCTCTTCTCAGTTATCTATCAAACATTCGGAACGTTCCTTGATTATTATTCTGAAATCAGAGTGTAGTTCCATTTCTGATCAGTGCAGGAAACCGCCCTGTTTAATTTTCAGTTAATGTCATTAATTTTTTTACCTTGAGAAAAGACGACTTTTAAATGGGAAAACTGCCAGAGTTTTTAAGTAACTTTTTAGTGGGATGCTAGCTAGGTGCTAATGGTCTAATCTGATTCAATAGTTCATGCTAACCCAAAGCCACAGATGGGGTCGCCAGACTCAGAGAACAGCAGGATGAACAGGGGAAAGGTCAAACTTAATTGTTTCACTCGAGGGGAGGTGGAAAATGAGCATATTTGCCCAAATGGTGATGTGTCACTTTAAATCACGGGTGTCCAAAGTCAGCGTTTCACTGCTTCAACACACCTGCCTCCAATTAAGTTAATCCAACAGCCTGTGAAGTTTTGCATAATGACTCATTAATTTGAATCAGGTGTGTTGAAGCAGGGACACATGGAAAACATGTAGGGTTGCGGACCTCGAAGATCGGAGCTGGACACCTCTGCTTTAAATATTATATATTTTTGTTGTTTTATGTTTTTGGGAATCACACTCATCAATGTTTTACTTGCTCGATCGTTCACATTCCCTAAATGTTTTACCAGCCATTTACAAAACCATAATGATGTAAAGTCTATCAAATCTAAAGCAAATATTAACGAATTCTGCAAAATAGCATCCAGATATTGAGTTACAGACATATTTAACAAATCTACAGTACCTAAATCATTTTGGAAAAAAAAATTCTATGTTTTTTTTTCTGTCATAAATAGCTTCTTGATTCACTCGTCACCAATAAACATCTTGCATTTAGCACAGTAAATATGTTAAACTATTTAAAGTTGGCACTAAGAGATTCTTGGCCTTGTTCATCGGAAACTGATCTTTTTTCCAGGGATCGTTGTTCTTGAATTCTGACTGAACTCTTGGCTATTAACAATTTGAAAATAAGATGGTATGAAATAACAGCCCTTCTCTGCTGGGAGAAGTGAGCTGTTAGAGATGAGAGGGAATTTAGTTAAGTTGCGTAAAAGATCTAACGTTGAGATTCCCTTCACTGCCTCTAATGCTAAATCCATTCTCAGTGGGTTGTTAAGTCTTTGCAGTCCTCTCTAACTTCCCGTTCACTCACACAGAAACCCTCCTCTACATCTATTACTCCTCCACACTTTCCCCTCTTTTTTTCTTGGCCTATTTTAACGTATTTACTTTGCTTCATCCTCCATCAACTCCTATGCCTTTTGGGATTTTTCGAGCTGTTGTTTTTTTTTTTCTTTGTCTATACGTTTCTTGGAATCAGTTTCCAAACTCTGCGCACATGACCAACAGTAAAATTTACTGGACAAGCCAACATTTCCTCTGAGAGGAGCAGCAATGTCTATCTTACAGCAGAGATTCTGACTGGGTTTAATTCTGTTTTGGTTACTGAAGACGGTTAATGTGTTAGCAAACTGCACTCGCAGCAGTGTGATTGCCTGAGTAACAAAGTTATAATTAGTCACTGAAAAGCATAAAGCAATTGGGGCGTGGGAATTTGTTGAGATGAATCATTCCTCGGCACAAAATCATATAAAGAGCTCTTCCAGTTCTCTTATACTCCCTTATATGACTTAGTTTTTGTTTTAAACAAAATGCAAAGCTTCTTTTTAAGTTTTGTGCAGATAATCATTGTTAGTGATGTATTTGCAGTACATGGTGAGGAGATAGCTTGTCATGCTCAGTGAGGTGTATTCGTTTTTCTATCCCATTGTGGAGAAATATGTCCCTTTTCTTCCTCCCCTCAGTCCCAGGTTCTAACTGATTATTTGTTGTAAAAGTTGTGCCTGAATGATTCTGACATATTTTGGTGATTGTGAGCTGGGAGTTCCTAACAATGAAATCATACAAATTAAGAAATGGTTTCTTTGGCACCCAAGAGCTTCATGGTTGACTAAATGGTAGATAAACGTATCCATCATTGGATTAGAAGAATATACATTCCACTAGTTCCTCCCAATCCGTTTGACGTTTTATGTTAGGGAGTATTGTTGGTGGTAAAAGTGCATGAACTCTATCCCTTTTTTAGATTTCTGTCTCAGATATTAAAAATCCTTAAACCTTAAAAATCCAACATGGCTGCCTGGCACTTCCAAAAAAAAAAAAAAAAATGTATTAATTAATACACTGTTCATAGTTATATCTGTTAGATTTTGTCTCATTAGATTGGTTTCCCTGTTATACTGTCCTGGATTTAAATACATAATTCCAGTGGACACATTGCTATGAAAAATTACTGGCACTGGGTTTTATAACTGGGACACGGTCTACTTGAGTTCAACGTCATAACCATCTCCAAATTCCTTCTTGAGCAAATGGGGCACATGTTTTGTTCTGGTTATTAAATCCCTAAAACGGCAATAATCATACTAGGCTTAACTCTTTAAACAATGGTTGGAGTCAAGGTTTAATACATTTAAGAAACACATACAAAAATGGAGGATAATGTTACAGGATTTAGGCTCTTGGCTTGGCTTAAATGTTTATCCATTATATAGCACATTATGAATTTCTATTAATCCTTAATTCAGACAAGTAATCCTGAGAAAAAGACCTATGTTACTGTGTTAAGCTTGTTGGTTAAATTTCCATGAATTTCTGACTCAGAATATTCTCTTAATTTCTGAAAGCTAATGAATCAAAGTGTAAATACAAGAGGCAAGAATGCTAAGATCATCAATTACAGGGAAACATAAACTTAAACCCTTTTAGGTGGTAGCTTTGTTGTTTTGCTCTGTTGATTTAATGATACAGACACAGATGAAGATTGAGTTGTTTAGGGTGGGACTAAGAAATATGAATCGTAATTATCAACATGGTTGAGGAAGTATTATGCAAGAGTTGTTGGGATAGGACGTGTACATTGTTGTGATAGTAGCCTAATGTAAATTTTAGTTCTACTGTAGTTGCAATTTTTGCTGTTTGTCTGAGCAGATGTGCCAGGATTTTGTTGATGTGGAGTGTATTTGGCTGGACAGACATTTTATCACAGCTTGTACTGGAGCTGCACAAACACACATTAAGTTACACACACACAGAGATACATACACAACCACACACAGCCTTTGTTGATAAAACTTAACTTTCACCCAATGTTTCAAGATAACTACCGAGGACAGCCAATGTTGTGCTTTGTGGATGAGTCAGGTAGTGTGTCAGGGGATTCAAAGACAAAGAGTATGTCAGAGAAGAAGGATATGTGTGTGTATGTGTGAGTCCAGTCCATTAAATGTGTTGTACTTTTTCATTCAATATCTGTGTTCAATCAGTCCAGATTAATGCGATGAAGCTCTGCTAGAACAGCAGAAGAACAAACCATTACATAATCATTATTAAACAGGAAGAAGAATGGGGACATTTCTGGTCACTGTTGGTAAATGTGTGTAATGCTTGTGTTGCAGTCTCCAACATGTCAGGGAGGTGAGATTGTACCCAATATTATCCTGAATTTCCTATTTTTCCAAAACTTTGATCTTTGCACAGAAACTAATGTGTCCATGCTAAGTCAGTTTCAAGGCTGTTCTTTCCCATGAGATGCAGTTATGCTTCAGTTACTCCATGCAAACTGATCAATTTCAGACAGCAATTTTTCATGTAAACACACTCTTTGATTTATTTCCCGTGTGTGTATTGTGTTAATGAAATGAAAACTGAGAAGAGGAATTCTTGTGTTTACTCATTAAGCCTGTCTCTGGATTCTTACTGAAACTGTTGGATAAAGAGGGATTTTTTTCTTCCATGTCTGTGTTTGCTTTGTGTGTCATACTTGTTTGATTTCTAGCTATTGTCCATTAATTTAGTAAAGACTTAAAAGATGGTACACAATTATGCTGAGCAGTGAGGGGTGATCCACAGCAGTCGCTTCAAAATCTGGCAATTCTGAAAACCACCTACAATTACTACTAGCTC
>JAPMNP010708658.1:0-10545 GCA_029874935.1 Atherina boyeri
ACCCGCAAAAGTCAAGTTGAAACTCCGTGTTTAGCTTTAGCTTCTAACCGCTTCTCCTCCCGTCTGTCTCCTCTCATCTGCACCTGCACCGGCTGCAGCTGCTGCAGGCGGAGGGATACTTCACCTACACGGTTCTAACTTTTTTTTTTTTCAATAATATTTTAAACACTTCTCAAACAAATGATTAACCATATGAACTGTCACAAACTATTTCCATTTATCTACTTATTTTCATTTCCTGTAGGCCTACTTATTATTTGTGGGCCGTTTATACATGAGGGTAGGTAGTGTACTGTGTTGTGTTACATCATGTGAAAAAGGAGGACAAATGAGCGTCCGTCTTAAGGCTGCACCGGACGCCGGACAGACCTTCGAAAAACCGGACGGTCCGTCCTAAAGCCGGACCTATGGCCACCCTATCTCCACTGGTTGCAAAATCTCATCTCTATGTCTCTGCATTGACATTGACACCAATGACAAGTCTAGTTTTTTTTTCCAGAGAGATACCACCACACACCATCCCACTGCCTTCACCAAAAGCTGTTACCCTATTGGTGCAGCAATCAGCATAGTGGTGTCCACATCCTCTCCACACTTTAACCCTATAATCCAACTGACCGCTGTAGCGGGGTCCATACAGATCCTTCCATTCAAGCAGTGGATTTTCAACACCTGGGTTACCAGAAGCTCAAAACGATAAACAATAGCAGAATAAGCTTTTTGGCATTTGTATGGGCGCAGGGCACATACTCAACTCAGCTGCTCATCCCACAAATACATTTTCTTTACAAATATGATGCCATTTAAAAGGGAAATGCACCGGCTTTCCGACTCCAACGGTCGATTTATTGCCAAGAAGCATTGTTACAACAAAATGATACAAACACAAATTTCCTTACTATTTATGCTGAGTTTATTTGTTTCCAGTATCCCAGAAAGTGCTTAGAGCCATGGTCAAAACCACCTCAAGTGAGCGTACAAACTTTTCGCTTAAGTGGAAGCCTCCCGAAAGCAAATACAAAACGGTGCTGATAAACTAGCTTGTTTTTTAGGGGAAGATATATTGTATGAAAAGATCGCCTGTAACATCGTCTTTGCTAATTATCCTTTTGAGATGGCATTCTGTTCATAATCTATCAGACTGTCAGGAAGATCAAGCAGAGTCTTAACACAGTTGAAGTAAGACACTTGATTCCTCCTGGAGCCATCTCAGCCGTAAGTATGTGCACTTACGCTGCTTCAAGCTGGACTGGCGTCCGCTAATGCCTTTTCTTTTTTTTTTTTGGGACGTGGAAATCTCTTGTTGATGAGGGACTGAAGGAGCTCAGAAAGACAAGGAGGAAGAGGGCTCCTTTGAGCATCAGGAGACAAGTCGGGAGGAGATGAAAGGAGGAGCGAGGAAGAAAGAGGGGGCCACACGTTCATCATTCTCAGCCTGTGTGATCACAGGGCCCCGCAGCAAAACCATCGAACAATGGTCCCTGTGTGCGCGCGTATATGTGTGTTTGTGTGTGTGTGTCATCTCCGATAAGGCGGCCTACTCTCCGGCTCCTCTCGGTTTCTCCTCGTCTCCTCTCTCTTCTCATGCCCCCTTGTTGGTGCTCCTTCTTTCCTCCTAGCTGCTCTCTTTGTCTCTGGTCCTCGGAGGCCTCTCCCGAGATGAAAGGGAGGGGAGATAAGGGCAGGTAAGAGAGTGCAGGAAGGGAAAACAGCAAAGGGGAAAGTGATAAGAAGGGAAACAATGAGGGCTTTGATAGCATGTGAGCTACTGTGTGGATAAGTGTGGGTGTGTATATATATTTCTGCATGTAATCGTGCTTATATGCCTCATGGAAACGTATATTAAATTAGTTTTCTGAGCACAAATCTTTTTTCTTTTTTTTTGGCAACTGCAGCAGATAAAAGGTCCTCTGATAAGTTATCTAAAAAAGAGGCGAGGATATAAAAAAGTGGCTTCCTGTTGACCTGTCATTAGCCCCTTTTTCCTCTTTTTATTAGCACTCACTTGCCCAGTTAACCCAGTATGTCTCCTTTAGCCAGCCATTACCTTGCACAAGAAGAATCCCACTAACACGCACACAAAGCAACTCACCTGTTTCTCCCATTTGAGGCGCGCTCCTGTCCCTGCCGGGGTGTGGTTTTCCAATCTGCCCTGCTTTGGTCATTACAGCCTAACTCACCCAACTCGTCCATTTCTGGCCAAACATCCACCTGCCACCGCTATGTGTGTGTGTGTGTGTGTGTGTGTTTTGGCCTTGGTATATGTGAGAAGATGCCCGGCTTTCCCAGAAGGGTCATTAAAATTTTATCTCATTCCAATACGAGCAAGAAGGTGTGAGCGTGGGTGTTTGCATGTACGTGCATAAGCGGAAGAACGCCTGGGATCCACGAAGCTGCAGCAGCTCGCCAAAAAGCTTGGAAAACAAAGGATTTTTTTTAAAAAGCTGAAAATTGGAAGTGAATTGAATGGGAGCCTTGTCACAATATCATTTCCTCGAGCAGTGTTTTCCCTCCATGTGATCAGCATGCATCCCCATTGAAAACATTAGTGTGTGTCTGCGTTACAGGTGGGATCCACAGACATTCCTGAGGATATGGAGGCAGGGAAGCCTCAGGCGTAAAACTGACTGGGAGATGAGTGTGGTAGTATCTGCAGACATGAAATGAAGTCAAATGATGTAAAGACGGGTCACATTAGTTTGTAAATGACCGTGAGATGTTAAGATGGATTTAAAAACGAAATATTTACCCTTCATAACTCACTTATAGCTCTTAACCTCCAGATCAACTAAACATTGACATCTGTAACAGAGCATTGTGGTAGAGAAACAATTCAGATTAAGTGGTGAAAGCAAAGTAAAGCAAGGCCTCTGGACTAAACTTTTTATATTGGCTGCCCTACTTTTGAGCAGTGGGCTCATTTTCGCCTCCTGGTGTTTGCTCTGCTGTGCCTTAGTGTTCATCTGCAGGACTCTGCAGTTTCTGTTTCAGCCTGCAGGGGGTAGCATGAGCTTAAAGTTGCCTTAACAAGTTCATGTTTAGTATTTGGAGCCCAAACAGCAGGTGGTGCCATCTGACTAGAGGGGAAAATGGGTGTTTTGCTCTGGTTTGAATGTAGAGAACACTTTACTAAGTGCTTGAGCATCATAATGGATGTTTACAGGGCATGGATATGAGTTACTTACACATAATAGGCTTACAGAAGATGGCCTTCATGTCTCCAATTCCAACTTTAAAGAACTTTTAAGCCTTTTAGATGATTTCTGTGTGTACTTAACACCACACACCTGTGCATGTTACACAGGAGATGGTAAACAAGCCCAGTATGAGTCAATCTAATGACACCAGGCAGTGATAAGCAGCTCCAGCTGTCATCTGTTTAAAGTGTGCAGATTATTTACATACAAGTTTCTCATGAACTTGTGAACAAACATTTGTAGCACGCATTGTGTTTTTTACAAGTAAAAGAGTGAGCTGACTTGCAAAATATGAGCATGTTTTTTCAGTTTTCTGAGTTTCTTTTACAAAGACATTAGTTGTATCTTATTTGGCATTTATTTGCTTTGGCATAGTTTATTATCTTAATTTTCAAATATTATAAATGCATAACTTTGAATGTATAGCATTTAACATGTATAACACATGTTTCAATGGTAACAGTAATGCCAGTGATAAATAATAACAAGGGGGGGAAACTGCTTTATAAGTCTTTGCATAGATGTTGCATGGTGCTGCAGCCATTTTACTACAAAATAGAGCTCCTTCTCATCCACATGAGTCCAAAATCAACTGTTTAGGAATGACTATAAAGTTAATACTGGATTTAGTAAGCATATTTTATATATATTAATTATATACAGTACACTTCCTTGAAAAAGTATTCACATCCCTTGAACCTTTCAACATTTTTTCATGTTACAATCACAAACTTCTATGTATTTTATTAGGATTTTAGGTGACATACCAACACAAAGTAAAGCATTATTGTGAAGTGGGGAGAAAATGTGTAGTTTTCAACATTTTTTATAAATACAAGTCTGAGAAGAGGTGAAAGTGTTTGTATCCAGCCCCCTTATACCCCCCTAGATAAAATCCAGTGCAACCAACTGTCAACAGAAGTCCCCTATTTGTAAAGTCCACCTGGTATGAATACACCTGTTAAGGCTTCATGATGACCAAGGAACACACCAAACAGGTCTGTGGTAAAGTTATGGAGAAGTTTAGGCTAAAGGAGGATTAATTTCTAGAAATATTTTCAAAGTTTTGAGCATCTCACAGAGCACTGCTTTATCCGTCACCTGACAACAGAAAGAGTTTGATGCAATAGCAATCCTACCAAGAAATGGCCATCCAACTAAACCAGGGGTTGGCAAGTTTGGTCCTGCAAATTTAAAATCTTGCCCTTTTTTTAACACCTGATTCAAATGAATGAGTCACTGGGTGGATCCATTGGATTTGGATTGGGCATGTTAGAGCAGAGAAACATCTAAACCCTGCAGGACTGCAGCTCTCTAGGATCAAACTTGCCTACCCATGATCTAAACTGTCAGGCTGAGCAAGGAGAGCACCGATCAGTGCAGCAGCCAAGAGGCTCATGATAACTCACCGCCTCAGGTGGGAGAATCTGCCCACAAATCTTGCTTCTATGGAATAATGGCAAGAGGAAAACAATTGTTAAAAAAAGCCATAAGAAGTAGGCTACTCTGGTCAGATGAGATCAAAATGGATCTTTTTGGCCTAAAAGCAAAATGCCATGTGTGCCATAAAAACAACGTTGCACATCACCCTGAATGCACCATCCTCACCATGAAACATGTTAGTGGCAGCATCATGCTATGGATGCTTTTCTACAGCAGGGGCAGCGAACTGACTTTAGACTTTCAAGACCTTTTTAAAAGAGCTTATCAGGGATTGAATTACTTTTTTAAAGGGGGAACCAGCTTGTCACTGGAGAGAGATGCATTTAACTTTTAAGCTGATTGCAGCAAAAAAACAAAAACAAATGTTGACCTCTCTTTGGGGCGCTACACAGAGGTGGTGTAATACAAACCCATTCATATATGGCTACAAGTGCTGCTTTCACAAACCTTTCCTACTCTTTGTAGTTTCTCTTGTCTTATTTTCTTTCTGTCATTCCTATCATATCTAGGATTCCTGGTCATTCTCAGTCTGCCTGTTCTGCTGTTAACTCCACGACAGTCTTTCCTCTGATTTCCGCACAGCCAGAAAGGCTTCCTGAGTAAACTCCTCTGTCCCATCCGCTGAGATGTCTGCTGTGCTTTGCCATGTGCAGACGGAGGGGACTGAGTGCAATCACTGGAGATAGAATTAATGGCTTCAAGGTGTGTTTAGATTATAAATTCTGTTGTTTGTCTCACTAAATGGCAGGTTTTATTTGCAACACATCAGCGACCAAACTAATTAGAAAAACAACTGTTTATGTCCTGGCGATGCCTGCTGTATGAGTCGCATAAGGACATTTTGGCAGCAGGTAGCATTTCTAACCTAGTCCCTCATGTTTCTCCTGACGGACATAAATTTACTTGCAATAAACAAAAATGCTGCAAAACTTCCCTGTTTCCATCAGTAACACAAGCATATCCATAAACGGGCAATGAAAGCAGCTACTTTGTGAACTTTTTTCACTATTTTGAAGCTAAAAAATAAGCAACAACTTAGGTTGATGAGATTTTAACAGTAAAAGAGCTTTAAGCATATTCTCCCCCTTCAAGGCTTAAGATAATTCAATAGTCGATGTGTTGCACATGAAGGACTGTGCTTATCGATAAGTGGGGGTTAAGTCTGCTAATAAACCTAGCATTTGACAAAGTTAACAAGCTCCATTGGCGATATAAGATCCTCCCGTGTCTGCTGGCAGCTGCAGTTTGTGAATGGGATGCAGTTTGTGAAACATGTAGACTCTTAGTGGGATTGATTTAAAGAGTGAATGGGTTCATGAAGTGTTTTTGCAACATGATTGCACCAGAGAAAGAAAAAATAGATGGAAAATGGCACCAGGAAGTTAAGAAATAGTTTTAGTCACTTTGTACAGCCATGTTTAAAAGAGAGAGAGGATGACTGAGGATTAACTGAAGACCCCTACTGACTTTCATGGGTTTTTGCACAATAAATTTTCAAAGCCTTCCCGTTTTGCATGTACACATCAGCTAACAGATTGGATACACTTAACGTATTGTACATTCCCATAAAAGCTCTCGGTAAAAACTTTAGGTTAATCAAATATTTTCATAATGCTCTCTGCTATTTCGCCCACATTAGCCAGTTTTCATCCCCAACCATGCTGTAGCTTGGTCCCCATCTTGCTCACCTGGGGTGCGTTCCAAAACTTAGTCAACAGACTTGTTGCCTCGATGCCCAATCAGTCAACTCCCACAATAGATGACTTGGAAGATAACTTCTATGAATTGTTTTGGAACGGAATTATACAACGGCTGCGTTGAGCGTTTTTTCTGTGATGTCATCACGCAAATACGTGCTGCGCTCCGGTGCTAACAGATCATATAAGATCAACTAAATTAGTTTCAAACTTATCTATTTACATTTGATTACGAAAAATCGGAGACGTTTCAGCCAACATCTTAATAAGTTTTGCTGAGTCCGGTGGTGTCGCAAAGAATTATGGGTCATGAGGCAGCTTCAAGTGTGCATCGATGCTGCCTTCAGATTTGACCTCTAATTCAAATTCTGAAGTCATCTCAGAAGACAGGAAGTAATCAAATTTTTGTTTTGGAACGGAACTCGATGACTAAGTAGATATCTTAAAAGGCAGCAGTTTTAGGATTTTTGAACGCACCGGTGTCTCATCCAAACAGCTAAACTGCCATACTGTAGGGGTGTATTGTTTTATTGAAAATATCTTACAACTCTGAACTGATAGATACGTATTACATGTAATCTCTTTACAAAGCTGGTCTATAGGGGGAGCTATTAGCATATCATCACATTGAGAAATAATAGTAGACATACAGATCCATAGAAATTATACGTAACATGTACTTCTTGATCCTCCATTTTGTACATCGGTCATCTTTACTGATGCATCATGTGACATTTCTATCAAACACTGTCTCATCTTGGTCATAGTTATCCATAAAGAGGGTCTTATAGTATCACTTTGTTTGTTTCTGCAGTGACCCAATGGGTCCTGAACGCTCATCTTTGTGTATTGTGTAAACTGCCACACTGATCCCATGAAGCCAAGGCCTTAAGCATAGTTGGCTCTCACTTCATCGTGGTGACGTAGCCCTGCAACACTGTAACGGTCCACTGTGGAGATACACAGAGCCAAAATGACAGCCATTCTTTAGCGAGGCCCGCCAACATCTCCCGTGTGACAGCAGCCTCAGAGTCTTCATTATCAGTCAGGGGGGGTGACGGCAGTGTCTTTCCCTCCTTCCCTTCCCAAAGGACCAGTGACATAATGGGAATCCCCACCATGCCGGGGCTGCTTGACCCACGAGCTGACATCAGACTGCAGGGAAGGAGCAGAGGAGGAGTGATATTCCGTTTTGGTTGTCATGATGGTGTCCAGATTTGGTGTGCAGTGTGATGGGTTTTTGGAATCCTTTATCTGCTTCACCCATTGCTTTGCTCAAAATAGTTTGGTAGTTATGCATTTCACTTGTTTTCTTGCATCTTAAAGGTCTGGCACATTAATAGTTGTAGGTGAAAGAGCAGGATGGAGAGGACTGAACACCACTGTTATACAGATTGTAGTTGCTATCTTGTAGCCCGTGTTCTTTGAAATTGGAAAGAATAATAATTCAGGGGGTTGAGGTTGTCAGAAAGAGAGCTTGTAAAGTCTGAGGTAAAAGTATCAACTATCAATACACTATCAGTCAATCAGGCAGCCAGTACTCACTTTCCCATTGAAGTTATTGGAAAAGTGTGTCAAAACGTTTGACTGGTACTGCACATGACTGACATATCCAAGTCCTTGAATATGCATACTGCAAACCTTTTACAGCGGGAACTGAAATGTTCACACTTTGGCGTCCCCTAACAACTGCTAATTCAGTTTCTATCTTGCAACCTGTCTCTCTGAGCCTTGCATCCAGTAAAACGCTGTTGTCTTATCTCTTGCTCTATCACTTTATCTCTTTTTTTTTCTTCCTCCAATGATGCCCTCTTGGATTTATTTGCGGAATTGGCCACAGTGTGAGTTAAAAATGGCCAGTGTGTTGATATCCAGTTGTTGGCAAGTGCTGTTGTTCCATTAAGTTAACAATGGCTAATTCGGCTTCCATCTTGTATCCTGTCTCTTCTCTGAGCACTCTCCAGACAGTAAAAGTCAGCACATTAACTTGTGTCTTTCCTCTTCCTCTTTCACTCTTTTTCTTTCTGTTTTCTTGCTTCCTCCGATAATTTCCTCTTGGGTTTCATAGTTGGATTAACCTCAGAGTGCATCTAAAACAGCCAGTGTGTAGATTTCCAGTTGCTGCCATGTGAAGCTGAACACAGCTAAAGCCCCAGACTAGAACACAAATTGCAATTTCTCAGGCTTGGGAAGCTGCAGGGCAACAATAGTTCCAGGAATGTGCATAGTGACGTCAAAACAAGGCAAAAACACAGTTTTTAAGGTGAGAAACGTATGTAGTGTTGCCTTTTTAATTGGATTCAGAACACATCAGGCTCCAATCGACTCATATTTAAAGCTTGGTGAGTAATCAAGTATTTAAAGAATGCCAGGTGGTTTTGTTTTAGTCATGGTAAAGTGGCTGCAAGAGAAATCTCTTTTAGTATCCCCCCTCATGTGGAGCAGTCGGATGGTCTTAAATTACAAAAAATACAATGCAGTATGATTACACTTGTTTCTACATTGGCTTTCACTCTGAAGAACTCTTTGCTAGCAGTTCAATTACGCAACTTAGATTATTTTAATCTTTGTTTTTATGAATTCTAAGTTTTACTCAGTTGGATCTACATTGCAGTGGAAATTGTATGAAGGTAAAAAGTAGAAAGTTGCAAAAGAAATCTCAGTTTTGCTCGTCATGTCTTAATGAACATAAGTTGAGCGCTTGTCACATGTTGTTTTGTGAAAGAGGAAGGGGAGGAAATGTCGGTAACCAGTGACTTCTGCTTCTGTGGATTACAAAACCTCACTGATTAGTCGCACACACAAACATGTTTATGACAAAATATTAGGCATCCCACATGGATGATGGGGAACCTCGTATTTTATTTGAAGAGCATGTTTAGTCCATCTGTAGCCATGCCAACAAGCACACCTTCAGAAAGAAGAAACGGGAGCCAAAGACAAAATAAATAGGTAGACCAAAACCTTAAAAAGTCCAAAACTGGGCAAAATTCTGTTTTTTATGACATTTTCTTCTAGGCATTCACACTGTCACGACCTTGCAAAGGCAATAAGTTTTCTGTCTTTGAACGTGTAAAGATCGTTGAGCTGCACAAGGATGCAGGCCCAAAGTGGGAATCAGGAGCACTGGGAGATTTCCCGGTGGCCTGCGGCCCAAAGTGGCCTGGCACTGAGAAATAAATAAATAATTACATTCACGGTCTCGCAAATTCCTACCTGTCTTGGTGGCCTGGTCCAATGCTCAAGGCCACGTGTGCCTAAGCTGTCACGTACGAAACATGATGGGTCAATGTTGATTACCTTTTTTCTTGATTTGTTGGCCCAGGCCAGCGCTTTTATTGTCATTGGGCCAGAGTAAAATACACCAATGTGACGGCACACGTAGGCTACGCAGCCAGAGCCTTCGATATACTCAGAGTTGCGACATCCATTGACTTCGCTGTATGTGCAGTCACATGACTCACGGAGCCCTCAATGAATAGTTCCAAACAGGGCCATATATTGGTTCATTAGAGCACTCTGGTTCCAAACAAACCCCACGCTGTCAGCTCCTGCTACCGGAGCAGACGGGAGCGATCAGATAACTGACGGTAAATAATAAATAAACATACTACTGCTGCAAATAGACACGTCTGTCACTAAATGTATTATTGCGTTAACATTGATTTAAATGATGCACAAGATGAGTCATGTTGGATGATTGCTGAAATAAGTGTAACCGGCAGTATAATTTCATACATTTTTGGAGGGAAATAATCATATCAGCCAGCGAGCTAGCATTTGTTGAAGATAAGACATGTATATTTCTCACTTTTATGGTGTTGAACAAAATTTTAATTGATCTTTGTAAGGTTAAATTATTAGGTTGTGTTCATCTAACCAATAAGACCTGCCAGGTGCTACAACGTAATGTCCCAGCTGAATGGACAACATTTTAAATCGAAGACACACAATGTATAGAATGCTGAAGATCCATTCAGACAGTACCATTCATTCCAAGACCAAAAAGATGACACACATGTAAAAAGAAGTTTAACTACAAACTTACTTGACCTACAGCTGATGGGACTGGCACTGACAGGCACAGGAAAACAAACAAAATTCTTTGAAAAACAAACACATTTTGTGTTTCACGTATGGTCTTCACTGCCTTATGTATTGCAAAGAAAACCATCCTTATAAATTGGAAGCAAAAAAACAATCTAAGC
>JAPMNP010708659.1:0-13863 GCA_029874935.1 Atherina boyeri
TCTCTCTGTGATCCCTTTCCTGTCAAGCTACTGTCATAAAGGCCACTAGAGCCCAAAAATCCTTTAAAAAAAAAAACAAAACAGCGCGGGGCAAAGCTTGCCCCAGCCTTGTGTGACCAGATCAGCTGAGCAATCGAACAAAACTCAAGACCCTTAAGAGAATAATCTAAGTAAACAAAGTAGAATCCACATGCGAACATTAAAAAAAACATTTTAATAACTCCTATAATTCAGGGAACCTTACAGGTCATCCTTACCAGCTGCAAAATACAGCTGGCCCAGATGAGATCCAACAGAGCAGTGGAGCATGTCCTTCCCCTGTGTTTCAGAATAGTTTTTCTTTTATGACTAAAATATGATGACAAAAGCCTTTAGAGTATATTCCAAATATTCTCTTTTTCTATCAGAAACCACTAACTTGTAACAAAAGGAAGAAAAAACAAAAAAAGCAAACAAAACTGCCCTGGTGTAGTTGAACCATCAAAAATTGAATGAGAAACCCAAAGAGGATTAACAACAGTAATCTTACATTAATCTTCAGAATATGACTTTTATTAAATGAATGATCATCTTTTTCCCCAACTCATCAGAGCAGCTTTAAAGACAGTAAATAGTTGGTACAGCAGATTGAAATGCTACTTTTTCTTGCCGCTTTTTGAAGCCTTGTCTAGTCCTTGGATGTACTTTCGGGGAATTTGATAATGATCTGAAATTGAAATAGAAAACAACAAAGTCACTTAATTTATACAAATAGTGCAATTAAATAATAAAATTATCAAGATCCTTACCGAGCAGCAAATTGCCAACTGGATTAATCTGGTTTCCTTGAATCTGGACCAGGACCTTTTCCTTGGCTCCAGGGATGGGTTGTAAGACAGTGCTGGCCTGAACTCTGTGCTGCAGAGCAGCGGCAACAGTTGTAGGATCCAAACCATACACTTCCAGGTTCTTTACCAGAGTCACCTAAAAATAACACATAGAAACAACTAGTTATAACAGCCAAGGTAATACATCAATTATGAAGTCTCTCAGATGCTAACAAGACATTTTAGTGCAGAAATACCACAAGTTAGTCTGGAGTCATTTGAAAACTTATTGTCAATTACATTATTTATAACAATGAGGCACTGACAAGTTTAATTCTTGAATTTATGACATGGCTTTAGGTATGCCAGTGTGTCAAGGACTGTCTGAATATTCTGTACAATATTCACATAACATCTCTATGATGTGCAACTCAAGATTAGATTGCCGTGAAATATGGTACAAATTTTCAGATATTCCACTAAATGAGCTGTTAGATTGCATTTGTATTTTATGTTTAAATACAGTGGTGGTCTGGTGCCTGAAGGAAAACTCTTTTAACATCTTCCTAGATAAATTTTCTTTTTTTGAGCGGCTTGTTCTCTTGATAATAAATGCTTCATTACAAAAAGTGAATTTGAAGACATATTTCAAATTTTAGGCCACTTGGGTGAGTTACATTTTTACAGTGTAATTTAACATTTTTGAAGTAAAAGTATATTTTTTCCTTTCCAGAAAAAATATACTCGCTGCACTACTTCATGTCAAACACATGGGATTCACAAATAGATGTACTAAATGTTGACAGAAAAAAATGACCGACCATACTCTGTATATTCACTTACATTCCGATAAGCAGAGTTGGACTGGGAAAAACAGTTTTTAGTAATATTCACCTGGACTGTCCCCATTTTTCCTCAATTTGTGCAGCATTATGTAAAGCAATTTAATACATTTTAGCATGGCAATATTATATTATGTTGGATAGTGCTGCTGTTGTTTCAGGAACACAGTGCTGTTTGTTGTGAAAGAGGGCTTGCGTTACAGATACCTCCTTCTAGAGCAACTCTCCCAGGACTCAAACAGAATCACTTTATTTCTCCCAGTATTAAGTGATTCTCGTGATTTAGCTGTTGTGGCTGGTGGTCACTGGGAATTTATTGAAGTGAAGCAAAAGGGGTGAAAGAGGTGAAAACTGAGGGTAACTATCTGGTGTATGAGGTATACACCAGATAGTTACTCCAGGAAGTGTGAGGGGCTGTGTGCCTTCTGTTCCTTCATCCAAGGTATTTCCTCCACCTCTTCCTCGCTTTTTTCACTTTTTGACTTTTGTATGATATTATATGACCACTTGAAGACGTAATTAGATTTTTGAATGCTGATCTTTGACAATACCCTTGACAGATTTACATCAGCATCTCCTGCATGTACCTAATAGTTTTGTTGCGATGATACTTAATGACTATTGCTGTGATTCTAAACTCAGTACCGACACCCAGGAACTGAATCAATACTCAATGCCATAGAGGGGAAATTACAAATTAGCAGCAGCAGCAGCAGCAAAAGAAGCCAGTGGAGCTGCAGTTGTCTTGAAAGTGTTTGCTTCATATTGTTGTGGTTTGTGAGCATCTCATGTTTAAAGTTAGTGGTTGAGCCAGCAAACTACAGTAGTCATCCCTGCAAAGAGCATTTGCATCTTTCTTGTGTGATCATATCATGTTGTAAGGAGAAGTTCACCTGCTGATTCCACATCTTATCCTGATGCTGTCACAGGCCTAACTTTTGTCACTTTTGAAAAACAAAATTATACTACACATCAAAAGGCTGAACAAAGTAGAGGGAAGCAAGAGCGACAAAGAGCTTAGATACAACAGATGATTCCCCCTGCAGTTATAATTATCTCCACCTGGTGCTGACCATAAGAAAGGTTCTCTGGTCTCTCATCCTCAACACACTCGAGTGAGCACAACTGCAGACAACTGCAGCTTCACTGGCTTCTTGTGCTGCTGCTAATTTGCGCACATGCACACGAGTGGGCATACACAGAATCCCTTCTTCCTGGTTGTTTCATGAGATATAAGATGACAATATGTGACACGCATGATGTCATATCACATTATAAATAATTACAGCCTCCAGTAAGTGTGAGGGGCTGTGTGCCTTTCTGCTAGCCTGGGTTTTCCCAGGCTACCTTGAATGCAGCTTGATTTCATGAGCTTTGTCTCATGACATGGTCTGGCAATAGCCAGGTTATCTTTCTGTAGCTGTGTCGTCTGAGGTTGTGTCAACCGGAGGAGGCAAAAACAACACTGTTTACAGTGTTATCTATATTGTTATGAATGAAAATCTAATCAGATGCTGATTCTTAGTATGGAGTGGTTTACAAGTATTGAGTTCTTTGATAACCCTATCTAACAGGTACCCTAAATCGTAAAATATAAACCTGCACTCATGTAGACTGTTATATCATTAAGTAAGCCCATCACTCAAGTGAAATTTTTTCTCCTCATTTTCTCCCCCATCACACTTTTGGTGTCCTTTCTGTGCCAGGTAGTCTGTCAGACATATGCCAGGGTGAGCTTGTTGATCTGTCTCTGTTATGCTATGAAGTGGAGCTTGATGATAGGTCACAGGGGGGTGTAATGACCTAAGTATTTGTAGTGCTTTTTTTTGGCTATGGTTGAATTGTTGATTCCTTTTTGTTAGTTTAAATTTTGCAGTTGTTCGACATCCCTCTTAGGAAGGGTTTAAAAAAAAAAGAAGAAAAAAAAACAAGTTGTTAAGACAGAGTTAGATAACACATTGCTGGGAAAAGTCACTTTGTCACAGTTACAGAATGGTCCTAAAAACACCAAGTGGCCAAACCAGCCAAAAGGTTGGAGGTTAGACGTTTGGCTGAGGTGCCAAAGAAGTTCTGGTTCCTCCTCACAGCTTGAGATCTGAGCTGATTAGGAGAATTTTCAAAAGGAAGGTACAATGTGCTTCAAGTGTGAGAAAGAGAATGGGCATAATGAAGCAAGCTGACCTGAGAAAAGGAAAAAGCAAAATCAAATGTTTTAGCAAGTAAATGTGATAAAAACATCCAGTGATTTAGCAGACTTTACACTTAATTTTGGATCTTTATTTGTTTTCTTCCCTGATAACAGCCTTTAATTCATTAATAAGGATGCCACTAGCTTCTGCTGCCTCCTTAAGAATTTTGATCTGGAGGGAATTTTGTTTTCAATAATGAGTCTGTTGTGGGTTTGTGATGTTTCTTTGTGAGTTGAAACATATACAGTACTTGTGGCCTTTATAACAATATTTATGGGGCTGGGCTAGACAAAATGGCAATGCCCACCCTGCAGGATTACTGATCTAAATCTTACTCAAACATTCTCAAGGTTTTTGTAGCTTAATTTTGAGTGAATTTTATTTTTAATTCGGGCAATAGCTGTATCTTTTAAAACATTTTTTTAAATTTTATCCCTACAACAATTAGCTGCACAACAATTATATCAATTCTAATTAGAAAGGCAATTAACTATAATTTACTGTGCCCTTCATCCAGAAGGGAATAATGACATGTATAAAACTCTAGATTAAGGTTCAACCTTTGTGCTCTTCTCATTAACATTGATATACCAAGAAAAGAAGAATGCTCCTTTGTTGTCCTTGTTTGCAGCTGTGGCCGCAGGGAAAAGTGCGAGGGACAGTTTGCTCATGATTAAATGGATGCCAAGGAACGCTGCTACTATTGTGAGAATTTTTCTGCCGTAGTGTTTACTGTCACTGACATTTTAAACCAAAGGGTAAGTGGTTTTAAGTAATATGATCAAAAGGTCTCCTTCAAACACATCTTCCTTTGTCGATGTGTATTACAAGAGCAATAAAAAGGTTGTGATTAAATAGATGGTTGAGTCTTTTAAGCCTGATTGCTCTCAGAAATTGGTGCTAATTAATTTAATAGGAAACCTTGGTACTCATTACTCCTCTAGAACACTTTCATGTTTATACTGACTCATCTAGTTCCTCTGTTGTTATCTACACAAATTTTTAAACCCCCTTTATTGTTTTTCTGAGGATAATTTTTTGTGCTGTGATAAATGTTAAAGTTGAGTTTTCTCAGAGCTGTAACCCAATTATGTTTACACAATTAAGGCTGTTATCATATTAGAGCTGGTTTTCAAGTCCAGCTGGCAAACACTTTTTTTTTTTAAACTTTCAAATATCCGTATGGGAACCAAAGATTCCTGCAAATACCCACACTCACCTACAGCAGCCATTTTAAGAATTTATGGAAGCGTTCAAAACATTTTTACCTTTTTGTTAGAACCTCGTGAAGAAACAGAGATGTCTATAGGTTCAATATGGCCCTTCTTTGTTATAGGATCTTGTCCAGGGTATATAACTTGATAGCACTCTTGCATTCTTCCCAGAGTCCTGGGGGGGAGGGGAAAGTTTAATGTTTAATCTTTGCCATTAGTTAGATGAGAGAGATGATGACAATGCTGAATGCTACTGTAACTGCAAACATGTATCATCTTTCTATCTACCCCAATTATATGTAATATTATGATCATCAAAAACTATGAATACAACTGGATTGATATTTATTGATATTTGAAACTTTTGCAGCGGAAATGGATTAGTGCTAATTTCACAAAAATACAAATACTACCTAGCAAAACAGATTTCCACCTTAAACTCTGGGTTTCCTTGTCCCTGGTAGGCTTAAGTCTGATTCAGCGTTTCGTTTTGTATGAGCAATATGCAAAGCCTATGGTGCAACCTTTCGGTATCCTGATGTGCAGCCCATTTCATTCAAATTTGATTTTGATTGCTTTCTTAATTCATTTAAAAAATGCTCGTGTGTACAAAAACTTGTGAGTGCTCAATACTTTTGGTGCGATTCAACCAGTCCGCTTGAAAAGGTGGTCTCGGGTCACTTCGAATGCAGTTCGCTCGTAATGTGTACGCAAACCAACAGGGCGGAGCTGCGCACATGAACTACTTGAGTCGGGTGACTTCCCACCAGTGAATATTGACCAGTCAGTGACTGCTCACAGTAACACATGGCGACAACCACCTGACAAATGGTTGACGAAGACATTCCTACGTAAATTGCGTCACCATCTGCCAGACTGGTGCACATACGGCTCAAGACTGTATGTGGACTTGGACTAAATGCTAATTAGTTTTTCTCTGGCTGATATATTAGCATTTAGTGTGAATCAGTGTNTGTGAACATGCCCTAACAATCTGCCACTCAGAAGTCTGTCACAAATTGTATTTGGGAACCTGTGCACAGCGCTTAACTTGTGGACTGCTGGTTTCACTTTCTGATTAAATTCAGCTGCACCAATATACTCAACACCTTATCTATCTGGGGTTTTTTTTCAATCCATACCACCAGACCTTAAGAAATTCTTGGGAAAGCATTATATGGATAACGCAATGATAACCGATCTGCTTGTCCAGCTTTATCATGTTTTCTGGGTTTTTAAGGCTCTTCTAATCTACATTAGTTACTGTAGTTGCTACTCATTGTATTTTTTCTGTCTTACTGCTGCAACAAAAACCAAGCAACCATCAATCACAATTCAGATCAAAGCAATAAAACATTTTACAGGTATAAACCCTCACCCTAATATAGGCCATTGCAGGTTATTTAATAATCCAGGATTGAAAGAGTAATGTACAAAAATGTACAAAAACTAGGATCTTTGCATCTGAACATCTTAGAAACAGGACAGATTGAAGGAGCATCCTATCTGGTTGGTGAGTTGGTGATCTGAAGGCACATTGTGGAAATTAAATGTGAGAGCAAGTCACACACTTACTTTTAGTTTTATACATTCCAGACACTCTAAAAATCTAAATCAGGATTTGTTATTGTTTGCCATTAGGGGTAGTGAGGCAAAACAATTGCTTGAGTAACTTATTATAAACAGAGACAAGCCAACTCAAATCATAAAAATCTAATTCCACAATTTTCAGGAGCCAGGTCTCTTCATCACGTTTCCAGCCACGTGGCACGGCCTGAAATCTGACCTGCCTCACAACTGAAAGCTCTGCAACCCTGGCTGGGGAGTGATCAGTGATACTATCAGTTTCTATCACCCCCCCCCTAAAAATAAAAATAAAATCCTTTACCTGCTAAAGAGATCATCCCATTTGAGAGACTCTACCTCCTGGTATTCTGATTTGTCCAGTAGGCAGTCACATAGAGTGGGGTTTATGGTCACATAACTGATGAAGAGGAGAGAAAAACTTAACTTAGATGGATGGAAGAAAACAGGAAGCATGCCGTCTCATTAAGCAATGTCAGCTCCATAACAGGTTTTTATCTAATTTCTACCATTTCTAATTATCAATTTTTTTCAATTCAGAAGTCGGACTCACTTTCATAGCATAAAAAGAAGTATCAAATAACTTGTCAGTGTCAGAGTCACATTTAAGCATTTTAGCTGATCGTAATGACATTACATGGTCTTGGGTCAAAGCTATATTTGTTTAATGGCAATCAAGGCAGTTTTTCTTTTTTTACCACTACACAGTTCTAAGAAACCTTGTAGGGCGACTTAAGTTGCTTCAGTTATTTCAGAGGTTTTTCCTCTCTTTTTGTCAGGTGACAAGCCAAAAAAAATGCCACCAGGAAATAGCAATTAATCAATAAATTCTTCAGCTATTCTCATCAACATGAAAAAGAGCGAAAGCATGACATTTATCAAATGCTGGGGTAACCCGACAATACATGCTGTTATCTGCAGTTTTCAAATGACGCAATTCAGAACTTAATAAAACCCTTAAAGAGCCTAATCATCCTCTTACTTCTTATTATTTTCATCCACCAGTTCATTATTCTTCACATATTCTGTGACAATGGTCCTTACTTCAGCGGGATGCATCATCATTCCTTTCCTGCAGAGGCACAAAGAACATATCAGTACTTAAATAAATATGAGAAATATTTTACGGTTTTCAGTTTTTTTTAAC
This sequence comes from Atherina boyeri, assembly GCA_029874935.1. NCBI lineage: Eukaryota > Metazoa > Chordata > Actinopteri > Atheriniformes > Atherinidae > Atherina > Atherina boyeri. The sequence continues at coordinate 7,783 of JAPMNP010708659.1, forward strand.
TTAAAGCTAGAAAAAATATCATCCCTTTTAACTTGCTTATTAAAAATCATTAAAGAAGAATTAGCTTCCACATTAATGTAGATTATAATTCTTATGTTTTGCTGAAAAGGTTTCAGAAGGGTAAGGATTTCAGTAAGATCACATTGGAGGATGCAGCTTCTGTTTCTGATGAGACATATCATCTTACTCACCATAACCTTCATGGGACAATGAACATACACATGCTGCAATAAAGAAATATTCTAACTGCTTGGGAACAAACATCTTAGATGAATGATTTACAAGTATTTAGCCTAATTCTCTAGCAACAGAAGGTATAAACAGCACCACAGACTAAAAAAACATGCCACTGAATTTATAGAGTTTGACAAGAAGCTTATATAAACCAGCCCAAAAAGACCGCGTTAAATGTTTAAACTCCTCCTAAAACCTAAACTGATTATATGGTTAGCTATATAAGAGTTTTTCCGATAAAAGACCAACCCCCCCCAAAAAGCAAAAAAATAATAATTCTTCTCACGTCCCTGAATTAAAAAAAAAAAACAAATAAAAAAAAGTAAACCTTTAAAAATAACTCGTAACAAGCCCTTTTATTAGGAATAAAAACAATTCTTCTGAATGTTATTCCAATCATTCCAATCCCCACTTGGAATTATGGAGAAAAAAAATTGTTGGTACAGCCTGTTCCCTTTGTATGTGCAACCCAGGATTCCCATAGTTACCCTTATTCATAATACGTGATTTGACATTTGACACAGGAGGAAATGCTCAGTTTGATGTCTTTTGACAGTATTTACTTTAAATCATGACTATCTTTAACACTATTTAAACAATCCAAAAATGTTGATACCATGTCTGCTGTCATAAAAAATAAAAATGATTAGTTAAAAAAAGTTTTTTTGCTTTTGTTTCAGTGCTACTTATACAATATATGTCATCTACACAAAAAGGTGATTTTAGACACATCTATTAGACTTTATTGCGAGAATATAATTTTATCACTTTACATGAGTTCAGTGTTTGAGATCAGTTAAAGCAAAGCCCGCCCTGAGGTCTTAAAATATTTCCTCTAAATAAACACAAGCTCCAACTCGTCCTATGATGTGCTCCAGCTGTCTGAACTAGGGAAGCATAAGGCTGGATGAGGACCTATGGGAGAAAACACATGCCACATGCATACACATGCTCAGAAACACACCTCTTTTTTGCATCCAAGAAGAGAGGCTCCAGCCGAGCAGACACGGAGTACAAAGTTGTGATCTCTGGAGGATGGTACACTACTTCTCCTTCCCCTCCCTCCTGCACTATAGTTGCTTCAACACCTGTTTCGTCTGGAACGCTGAACAAACGCAGCCTAAGATGTTTGAGTAATAAAATCAACAAAAAAAATACGTTAAACATCCGCAGAATCCAGGTTCGAATTTAAAATGAGAGTTTCTTTATGCTGAGGCTGGACTCACTCTCGATTTTTCCAGTCCACCCCCACAATGCTCTCTACACCCTTGGTGAGTTCTTTTACTTGGACAAGATTATACTGCTGCTGCATGACCTGCAAAAACTTGGAAAGCTGTCAGAAAAAATAAAGAAAACATACATGCTGATGGGTTTGTAGATTCTATATGTATAATGTAAACATTAAACTCTGGGAAAACCTCTCTACCTTTTTATAGCTAGATTTCTTGATGTCAAGTTGCTTTCCACTTGGGCTGAAAAAATACAGGATGGGTTTAGTGCCAACTTCAATTCCACTTCAATAATTCCAAAAAAGATTAACTATACTTTACCAGCAGGAGAACATGTGGTTGCGGAGAAATGTACTAGTCAGCAGAGGGAGCTCAGACTTTTTCACCTTGCTCTTGAGAGCATGCAGAAAGCACTGAAACAGCAGGGCATCCATTACCTCTGTAAAATAAGGGTATGACCCAGGTCACATCCTTTGCTCTGTACATGTTGTAAATTTGCAACATCAGAAGTCTTATTTTCCAACTGAATGCACATATTATAAAAATATGTTCACAAAAATATCCCTACAAGCTTTCAGGTCTGCCCTGCCACCATTTAGTAGTGATTGATTAGATTAGGTTTGAATTTGTAGTCCTTATGAAATTGTAGCTCAGTCTTATGAAAAAACAGACTCAGTGCCACTGTTGTGGAGAGACTTCAATGCAAACTTGGATTTAAAAAAAGAAATGTATACACTTTAACATTTACACCTCCCAACAACGTATCTAACACATGGATCATTGTCAAACCAAATAAGCTACCTTGTGGAGTTTTATGGTCATCCTGGTTCTCCTCTTCTCTCTTAATGCTACTTTCACTCTTGTTTTCCTCCTGCTCAGCTATCCTCAGCTCCTCCAAACCACAGCAGGCTTGATCCGTGACTGTTTCACCAGAACTCTGCTGTTCCTCCACACACTTCTCAAGCTCTTCTTCCTCTTCATTCTCACTGACCTCACATTTCTCTCCGTTCACCTCTTGTTCTTCACTTCCATCCTCTGGTAAAGAAGGAGGGCCTGACTTGTCTCCAAATGCCCTATACGAGACATACAAAAACACAAAAAAATGTAAGAATACAGCACAGCTGCATTTGAATATATTGACTACACAAATAGTACCTCTAATGTTGTCATTAAAAAGCAACTAGTGGGAATACCAGTAAACATCAAACAGCAGCACAACATTGAAAATGTTTTTTTTAGGTTTTTTTTCTTATTCTATTTTGTTGAATTACAATTTACAGATTAAATTGGTGTCTTTGGATTCTCACATTCTTTAATGGAGATGGACAAAATAGTCCAAACTGGTAAAGTGAAATTATAGGTAAAAAAAACAAACAAAAGGGGCGGTGCGTGGCGCAGCGGGCTGGGCACCCGCCCCATGTGCAGAGGCCATAGATCCTCGCTTGCAGCCGGTTCAGGTTCGATTCCAGGCCTGGGACCCTTTGCTGCGTGTCATTCCGTGCTCTCTCTGACCCCTTTCCTGTCTAGAAACTTTCATATAAAGGCCACTAGAGCCCAAAAAAACCCCAAAACAAAACGAGATAAACTCTGGAGACTGTGCATATGTATTTTTTCCATTTGCTATGATGTCCTTAATCACAACCTGATGCTGCCATTGACCTTCACCGCAAACAGGAAAAGTTCAGTTAAGTTCACCAGTGTGTAGTCTAAGTCTAAAATGTCAGTGTACAGCTGTACCAAAAGGCTCAACAGTCTGCAACATCATACAGTAAAGAGGAACCACAAAGTGAGTGGCACATGAAAGAATGGAAGACAAGGTGCTCTCCAAGCAGGTCGGAAACTATGTTCTGAAGAAGGGCTTGGAAGAAAAATAATGAAAAACAAACATGCAAGATAATTAATCACAGAGATGGCAAAGGTAACCCCTGGAGGAGCTGTAAAGCTCCACAGCAAAGAAAAGGGTATTAGTCTACAGTGTGGCTGTCCACCATTAGGGGGCTCTCATCACCAGAAGGGCAAGAGTGGGTTAGTGACACTGTGGGATGGATGGATGTCAGTGCTTATTTACTTCCCGGTTGGGGAATGAATGGAAGTTGAGTCGGAATAAACACACCGGCAACTGAGCTTTTCTTTTTTTTCAGGAAACAGGGGCACGAGGGGACCCAGTAGTGTTAAGGATTACATTAAGCACTGTCGTTTATATGGGCGTTGTTTCTTCATTGTTTACAACTGGTTTTAAAATGGTGTATTCTGCTTGCTGCATGTACTGTACGTTCATCAAGGCACCACATACTTACATTTTCTGAACCAATAAACATACTGTTACATCACAGATGGTTTTCGTCATGTTGGAAAACTTCTGCTTTAGATTATAACACACACACACACAAACACACACGGAACTCCCTCCAATAGTTACAAAAACTATGAAAAGGTTACACCAAATGACCCCAAGTATACTGCTAAAGCAACACTTGAGTGGTTCAATGTGAAGCTTTTTAATAACTTGGAACAATCCAGTGAAAAACCAAACCTCAATCTAACTGAGAATCTATGGTATGCCTTAAAGACGGCCGTTCCCCTGCAAAACTCATCCTGCTTGAAGTAGTTGGAGCAGTTTTGACATGAATGGGCATGAATGGGCAAAAATCCAAGCAAGCTGCAGTAACTGCTTGAAAAAAAGAAAAAGAGACACTATAAGGTATTAACTTTGTGGAAGTAAATACATATGCATGCTTTTCTTGTTCTTATTCTTTCTTTCATTTCTTTCATAGTCAAATGTATTTTTTTCCCCTTTTTAATTGTCGGGTTAAGTGGCATGAAGCTAAGGGATTGTCATTATTTTCAACATCTTAAACAAGGTCAGAATATTGGGTTTCAGAGTGATAGAAATAGACAAGAAAATGTATGGGCAGCACAAGAGATCCTAATTTGATAATGATCCTTAATAAGAAAGAGAAGGTCATTCAGATATCTTATCTCACAGACTGCTAGCTTACTTGTGGTTACTTGAATTTCCAGATCAGGGAGACAGAGTCTTCAGACGCTTCTCTTGTCTAACCAGCTTCCAGTCTGGGTACAAAACACTGAGGACCTCTCTGTTTTTAAGATTCGTTTAAAACTTACCTTTTTGAAAGAGCTTATTCAACTCACTGTACTTCATCTATATGCTCTTTTATTTGTCTCTTATGCTTCTGCAATGTTTATTCCCCCGTTTTGTTTTAGGACTGATTTTATCAATATTTCACATCTATCTGCAATTTGTCTTCTTTTGTTTTATTTATTGCTTGTGTCTCTTTTTATTGTTTCGTAAAGCACTCAGTTGCATTTTGCTTGAAAATGATACTATAAATTGACTGACTGACGCCAAATGCAAAGCGATGTAAACTTTGAGTTTATTTTTTTATTGTTATTTGCACTTGCATACAAAAAAATCATATAATAAAAATAAAATAAAGATGTTAAAAGAGACGTGTTAAAACACACGCACAATCTTAAACAAAAAGAAACCTACCGGCCCCTCCAACCATTATTCATTATATCATTCACACCGGTATATACGATACAGCAATAAACCTAATTAGAAATGACAAAAAGTCACAATGACAAAAAGTGACAAGAGCATCTGTAAGGATTTTTTGGCCTGATCTTAAACATGTTGGCCCTGTGGTGGACTGGCAACCTGTCGAGGTTGTACCCTGCCTCTCGCTTGCTAATTGCTGGATAGGCTCCAGCCCCCCCACGACCCTAGAAAATGAATGCATGATCTTAAAACGTATTTAAAGAGGAACGTGATTCTGTTAGATTGTTTATGTCATTCCACAACAGTCATGAAACCTATCTAATTCCCAAACATTCAGGCCTCCTTTACCTCTTTCTGTTATTTATGAAATAGGGAAAATAAAGATATATTATAAATGAAAAGATTAAATGTCTATAATTTTTTGTTTTTTGGAAAATATTTGATCTTTAAGAATTTACATTAGTTCTTCTGACGGACATTTTCACATACCTTCACGTATTAGCCTCTTGTTTTCTTCTCTTAACTTCTTGTATTTTGCCATTTCGATACATTTGAATTTTTTAAATAATCTTATGTATCTTTTATTGTAAGGCCACCTTGAGTGTTATGAAAGGCATCCAGAAATAAAATGTATTATTATCATTATTATTGTTATCATTATCATTACTACTACCTCTATTTGAAAGTTTAGTCAATCTTCTCATGTCATCATTTTGTGAGCACATTGACAGCTGTTTTTAAAAGAAAGATTTTTTATAAAATGTAAAGGATAGCAGTCACTAACCAGAGATAGTCCATGTATGTGTGGAGAACACACACTCCTTTCCCTTTCATACCCAAACTTTGCATCCCTGAACTGGACATAGCAGCTTTGCCAACTGCAACAGGAGCCCTAAAAACAACCAGGAAAGCACAGAGTGACATTTTTATTTTTAAGAAATATCGTAATAGCCTTGCTAAACCGTAGTCTTTATTTTTTTTTCCACGTACCCATTCTTTACAACTGTAACTGCACAGCAGTCCCCCTGGTTCACATCTGGGAGACCACAGGAAGGCACTACCACGCCTGGCAGCATGAGATCTTTGGAAAAGCAC
>JAPMNP010708668.1:0-18605 GCA_029874935.1 Atherina boyeri
ATCTCGGATTAATCTGATTAAAAATTTTAATCATTTGACAGCCCTAATATATATATATATATATATATATATATATGAATGACATGGTTGGAGAGGGTCAGGCAAAGCATGCACGTGCAATTCTGCTGAGTTTAGTAAACATCTGTTTGAGAGCAAACCGTAGCATCATCAGGTCAGTAGCTTCCCTTCTGCAGTGATGGGGAAAACAGCCTTTACCAGGCTTAGTTAAAACATATAAACGTTAAGTAAATTAATATATAATGACCTAATATTTGTCATTACTACTTAATCACAAATGTGTAACCCAGAAAAGATCATATTAGACATTTTTATATTACTTAGAATCTGTAGAAATGTGTTGCAGGAAGCAAATGGGAAACTGATACAAATCTATAAACATTTGTATTTGTTTAGTGTTTTTCATAAAAACTAAAATCAACCTTTAAAACATGGATGGGGAACCTTGGCCCTGATGATGACTGTCAGGTATAACCACTTGCAACACCCAAATATCTCAGTGGGTGCAGGGGAAAAAACACAAAAAACAATGTGGACTTCGATGCAGGTGAAGCAAGTTGAGGAGGCTGAGAGCTACTGGAGCTGATGAGGTAACCGAGTGTTAAAGTTATGCTTGCTTCAGAGCAGAGTGGTGAAAGTGGGAAATAAGGAGACAATCAGCAGAGGGGAGGATTGTGGCTGATTTGCATATCACAAAATATTACACAAGGTAAAAAGAGTAGATGACATCAAAGTCATGAAATATAACAGAGATAATTTTCTTGCCAAAGTGCCCCAATTACCTATAGTTGTGTCTCTTAGATCTCAACAGAAGCAAAAATATTCTCTGCCAAGTTTCCAGGCTTAAACAGCGGGTTGTGTCACCTGTAACAGGCGCCAAGCTCAGCATTTTAGCCTTAATTCAAAGCTAAACTCATTTTCCTAGTTAACTTGCCAAAAAGTCAAATTAATCCTCAACAGATTTTTGTGTTCATGTTTCAAGATTTTAAACCCAAATTTCAATCCTAAATGTAAAAAAACACACCACACAATGGAAGTTAAATTTTTTATATTACCTGTATGTAATCCTGTTTGATTAACAAATCATTGGTATGACTCAGTGAAGTTTGACTTCCTGACATCAAAAAGTGAGAAATAACCACAAGAAGCTTGAGAGTTTAAAAGACACTGGATCAGACAACATTTCCATTTTCTCACCACAATCAATGTACAACAGCTGCCTTTCACATCACTAAACAGATCTGCCCAGTCGCACTGTAACAAGGAAATGAGACAACAAACAACAACTTAAATCACTCAGTCAGCTAACAAGCCGTTAAGATTACAGGAAACAGTAATGTGAATGTTTGAGTCAGAGGAAGAATCTGACTGTGCAAAGAGATTCATCTTTTACATTCAAAGACAAACTTAGATGTACACACAGTCAAGTTAAATGATAAGCAACCATGAGTTAAGCTCTGAAACTTAAAGTTTAAATAATTGTATTTACAGCAGCTGAAGCTGGTTCAGTTAGCTCTTGTTTTGTAAACTAGCTACGGAATGACATTTGCAGAAAAATATGTTATATTTTTTAATCTACCCAAGTAGAGATGTACAGAAAATAATTAGAAAACATACATCTGATTGCTCTCTTTTCACATTAGAATATTGACAAAAGTTCAGGCACAATTCAGGGTTGATGCGTCCACTTAAACAATCCCATGTACGATGGTTCCTTGTGTGAAAAATTCCACTGCGTCGCCAGGGAAACGCGTATGGATCTGAAGTTACTAAGACACTTAAAACACGATGCAAGGAAGCACAATCAAAGATCTACACCCTGATTCTTCAATGCTCATGGTGGACTCAATAGATGGCTAAGGTAACAGAAGATGAAGATGACAAAGTGCATGTGAGATTTAATATGGCGATGAGGGTTAATTCCTAACAAAAGTCCAGAGGAAAGGCCAGGTCTGTAACAGACAAAATTCTTAAAAAAAGAAAAATACAAGATCAGGCCCTACATATTTGTATTTACAGAAGCTGCACATATAAATGATCTAACAAAGCAACAGACTATATCATGTAAAAGTTGCACAAACATGCACATATTTGCAACAGAAGATGGATAAATTAACAAAACCCATTCAGAGACATAATGAACTCAAGTTAGTGCAACTTGAAAGTAGTGCACTCAAAGAAAAGTGAACATTACGAGATATGAACCAGGACTGATGGTTTACTCTCTAAACAAGCAAAAGAAACAAGCAGAAGTGACACCATTTTTCCTCTCAACTCCACCGTCTCATCCTCTGCTGAGCTATGAGCCGTCAGCTAAGAGGTGTTTTGGCAAAAATGCTTAAATTTTTATAGATAAAAACTACTTTTAGACACACAGAAAGAAAAAAACATGAAGGTTTTTGCAAGATCTGCTGATGCAAGAATAAATCTGTTTGTAGGCACTCAGTAAAGCCAAAACAATATGCATTGTGCTTGGTTGTAAGAGAACTGGCTGTAGCAGTCTGAGACAACAGGAGTGTATTATGGTTAGAAAAATTAACCATCAGGGAGAAGAAAAGAAAAAAGGCAAGCCTGTCCCTAAACAAGGCAATCTAAAAATGTAGAAACCAATATTTTCCAGGTTTATGTCTTGCAAATGCTGCATGCCAGATGAAAGTCCTGCTGAGTAAACATTAACTTAAACAAAAAGAAAAGAAAAGAAAAACTGCTAGAGAATTTATTTTCAGACAGAACCTACGTGAAGAAAAACCAGACGGACTGCTGAGGATTTTGGAGCAGAGCATCATCCAAAGCATAGCTTTGCTAGATGAAAGGGGAGCAGAAGAAAAGCTGCAACCAGAGGGACTGGACAGACTGGAGATGAAAAGAATGAAGCCATGATGCCCTTTTTTTTATACAATTAGCCCAAGCACAGTTAGTGAGCACTTTATGGTGCGTGATAAATCTAGTCTAGACACTTTTCTAGAGAACATCTCATAGCGATGCAGACTCCAAGCTCCTCCAAGAGCCTTGTTGTGTTCACCGTGGTTTGCTTCATTCTTCAAGCATCATGGAAAACAGCACTTTAAGCACAGGCACCTCTCATCTTCTTCACGTCTTCACCCGTCCACCCGTCTCTCCACCCACCACAGTGTCCTCTTGCTCATCTCATGGTGGAGGAAGCTCTGAAGTACGACAGGAATTTGAAGCAGAGGCTCACCACAAAGTACCAGATGTTTCGGGCCATCTGGGATCGGGCGATGAAGATGCGCCAAATCAGCACCACCAGGACGGTGTTGAAGGTGTAGCGTATATTCCTCAGCCTGAAGAAAGAGATGCAGGGGGGAGAAATCATTCAATTCAGCCTGTTTTTGCAAAGTTTTAATCTTTAAATGTTTTCTTTCCTTTCAATTCCTGAACATGTCCAAGTCCCCACTCTGTACAGAATATTAAACATTTAGACAGAGGAGTTTTTCAAAGAAAATGTTACATTTTGATAAACTCAAAAGGCTGTCGCATAGAAGTGGTTAGAGATATAGGCATACAGCAAAAATATTGACAATGAACCCGTTTATAATAAGAGGAAGTTTAGTCATCTCTTTTGCATATTGAATGACAATTGGAAAAAAACTTTTATCTGCATCACTGACAATGAGCTCATCCTCATCAGTTCAGGGGGTGTCTTTCAGTAAATAGTGTGGACCAGCATTGATTCAGCTACCTTAGAAATAGTATAAATACAATCTGGCAGATTGGAAAAAAGACGTCAGAAAATTGATCATAATTGCAGTAAAACTGACTTGATGGTGATAGAGGATTTTCCAGGTCTGCAACGTAAAAAAAAAAAAAATTCAAATGATACATGTGCATGAGACCGCCTCCTCCCCCTACAGCATAAAAAGTTTTCGAACGTAAGGAACATCTGTCTAGTGCTGGTGTTGCGGCTGCTTTTTATAATTTGTTAAGTGTAGCCTAAGTGTAGCATAGAAAATGTCTAACCGAGCCATACTCACAATCACTAGCAACAAACAAACCGTTTAGTCCGAAATAAACAACTAGCCAACACAGTCAGCCATCAGGCAATCACATTGAAACCATTAAAACAACTGCATCAAGTTGTCATCTTGACAACACACATTGTTTGTATATCTTACCGTCTAAAAGGAACTTGGCGACCAACGCATCCGTTTTTATTCCTTTCACCGATTTCAATGTGCGCCCTCGCATGAAAGATTCTCCCAAAATCACTTTTGTTTAGTTTTGTTCAAGTTGTCCCTGTCTCTTTTTTGCTTCCTCAAAAAGTGTTTTTAGCTCAAGGCTGGCTGTTTGTGGCTCGGGCTTCTTGTCTGCCATCATCAAAGTTTGTGAGGAGGAAGAGTTTTGCTCTTGTTTAGGCTGAGTGATTACAACAGCTGCATAAATGACGTACATTACGTAAATCACTTGCGAAGAGGTTGATTGACGTGCCAACGACCAATATTTAGCGACATGCAGTAGTTATCCATTGGCTATAGTTTTTTGGGCCCCAGCACATCCACATTTTATATATTTCTTTACTTCTTTTTTTTTCATGAGTACGGGGCTGCTACATGTCTTTCCAGTAGGTTTTAACAAGACTTAAATTTGGTTAAAAATACTCTACCACCATTAAGCATCCACCATCATAGGAGCAACAAGCTTCCATTATGGGGCCTGGAATTGCCTGCATGGATTTGATTTTGATCCGTCATGAGAAAATGCTACATGCAAACTTAGAAATTGTAGACAGCAGAATTCTTCTGTGTCTGTATACGTTTGCAGAACCTCCAATTTCTTACTTGTTGAGGTGTTTGCGTGCAGCAGGCAGTCCCGACAACTCTTCATTGAGGACATACTTTTTGGTGCCCATACAGTAATTTTCCATGTACTCCGCCCAGTGCAGCTGACGCACGTCAAAATTAAACACCTACAGGGAAGGAAAAAAAATTACAATTAATTAATTTTTCATTAAATGGACATCAGCATCACTTTTTTTGCAATCATCATTTGACTTTCTGTGAGTGAATTTACACTTAAACTGAGCAGCATGTCTTTCCGAAATGCAAATTCCTCCAGACAGCTATCTGAACAATGCTTCCTTTCACTACACCCTGACATCAGCAATGAATGAATGACTCTTCTGTCGCCGGCCCACTATCAGACATTAGCTGTGGATTTGCCTTCGTCTCCTGAATGTTTTCTGTGAGAAGACACAGACACTGGCAACAAGGGGACAGTGTGACTGACGCAGAATACAGACCGAGGTTAACAACAGTTCCCTTTATACCTTTTTATCCTCGGGACTCATCTGGGCCAGCAGCATGGCCATGTTGTCTGTGTTCCACACCCAGGAGTGACTGGTGAAGTACTCCAGGACCATCATGGCTTTGTGGAGGCGAGTTATTGTCTTCATCATCCTGTAAAAAACAGTATGCAAGTCAAGGAGGCAAAGAAGCACTCAGGTGAAAAAAAAAACAAAACACACCAACAAAACAAGTAGGAATAAGACAAAGGAAGCATTGAAATGATCGGGGCTGACAGAGCAGAAACCAAAGAAGAGAAACTGTAGCTTAAACAGGTGGAAAAACAAAGGGGGCAGTGTGTGTCAGGGTGTTGGGAAGCAGTGGCAGAAGTTCAACCATCTGAAATAAATATTTAATTTTTTCAACAAAAACTCAGGAGGGGACAGAGTCCAACTCCTCAATTTAATATTTCACTTTAAGAAATGTCCTCTCACTTTTGAGATAAAGCCATGGGCATAACTTGAGGATTACACCGATTAGATTGAACAGACTTTGATTTGCTTAGATGCTACAGTGCAATGAGTTTGTCTACCTCCTGAATGATGTTTAATTTCAGTATTGTTGCCATTCTGAGAAAATCTCTCAGCTACTCCAAGTACAGTGAAAAATTCATCTTGACAGCAGGTTGTGTCACTTTTTGGTCAGAGCTAGTCTTGTACTTTTTAATGTTTAAGCAACGCAAACCTAACCGGCTAAAACCTGACTAGGTGTCCATCATGAAAGTCAACAAGAGGGACAAAAGGGATTTTGCAAAGTGCAAAACATTGCATTGGACAGCAACAATATTCAGTGACTTTGTCTTTAAATTTTAAAGTTGTATAAAACATCTACAGACTAAGCAGTTATTGACTGTAAATACAAACTTTCCCACTCAATGAGTTAAACTGCGTTTAAAAAATGATAAAAAAAGCTCCAAAGTTATAAAAAAAATATATATTAAAAAGAAAAATACTGTATAATTTAGTTTGTTTCATAGCCGTTTTTGTGCAGTGAAGAATATAATGTTAATGGACCTCAACACAAACATATGGGACGGAGGAACATCAGATTTTGTGGGGAAATGCCCACTGACATTTAAATTAGTTAACATTTCTGTGTTTCTATAGACCTCATTTCTGCACTATATCATTAGAGCCTCAAAAACTACTCCAAATTCCCAAAGAAATGATGGAAATTCAAATAAATGGAATGCATCTGTTCAAATACACACCACCACACATTTCTAGTGGGCCAAAAGACGTGATTGAGAGGAGTTACTTTGAGGGTAAAAGGTTTTCTCCTTTTTAATTCTGCTTAATCTGCCTTTAAAGTAATTAGAAATTTAAAAAGTAATAAGGCTTTCAAACTTTCAAAGCACTGTGTGAAATAAAGGGATACAATTTCTCCCCTGTGGACAGTGATAGATACAAATCAATAAAAGCTAACCGGATTTATTCTGTGTGTAGGCCAGGATGACAGATAGGTCTTTCAAATAAATCTGTGATTGAAAATTTTCAGTGATTCATGATGATTCTCTTAAACCAAAAGTTACTAAAAGTAAATCAAATCAGTTCAATTCCAAAAGATATAGTATTAGCAGACACCATCGACATCCTGCTAACATGAGTAAATCCGGTTAGCAAACTTTATTTCTCTGTTAGTTTAGTGATCAGAATTCAAGAAATTAGAATTTAAGGTGTAAAAGTTGTAAGAGCATGTAGAAAACAGCAATACCCACGATAGTGAAGCTCAAAGAATCTGAGTGTAATTCAAGCAGTAACAATATTAAGATATGTTCAGTTAATAATTTCCCCCCCCGGTCAAGCCAATTTAAACATTTATCCCAACGGAGGCTGATGAAATGACTCAGACTCTTTCAGTTCAGGGGAAACATTAAAAAGACGCAACTGAACATGCATGGTTGGTTCACACACACACACACAAAAGGCAGAGATAACCTCTATCTGCAACTGATGAAAAACCAAATCCGATTCAAATCACCTCCTACAGTCCATGTGAGCTACTACAGGAAGCCATATAGATTTCAGACAGTTAAATGGCATGAAATTTGACTGATAAAATCAAAAAGACTAAAGATGTGTTAAAACATTTACTGTCTAAATGCTACTGGGTTATGAATATGTTAACATGCAGTGGAGTTGCTTTCTGTGGGACACAAGGTGTCTCCAACAGAGAACAACTTACGGGTTGGCCAAAAAGTCCCATGATGCCCCAAATCTACGGAGATTGGTTGAGAAATGTGAGGGATAAGGGATGTCATGTTCACAGCATGTTTTATTCACAAAAAAGGTGATTGGATGCATCTTTGAATAAAAAATAAAACATGCTTCCAGTTGATGCCAAGCCAAGACATTGCATTGTCTCTTCTGCTCTGCACCCATCCTCGCTTCCACAATCCCAGTCTGAAAAAACACACAGGGTGGGAGGGTGGGGGAGTGGGAACATGTGGGAAAAGGTGGGGAGGGAGGGCTGACTGGCAGGAGGAGAGAGCTGAGGGTGGGGCAGTTGCAATCTTACCGGGGCCTCCGGCCCATCAGCCTGAGATAGCCGTCATAGAGCAGGGCCGGCAGCGTGTGGCTGACGGTGGTCCAGTACTGATTAGTAAAGGGGTTGGAGCGCAGATTGACATTGGGCCTTCTGAAGGCCTGCTCTAAGGGATTGGTCTTGAAGGTCATGTTTATACAGTTCTCTGTAGGGGAGAGATACATACATGACGGGACAAGGAGGACAGAGGATGAGATGAAAAAGAATGTGCCTTTCCTGCTCTTACTGATACAAAGCAACACCTCTGCTAGCCTGTCATTAGCACCATCATGTGACACTGGATTCAGTTCTCACTGCTGGGATAATACAGCTGCTAACAGAGATTTGTCAAGGGCCAACACCTGGGTGGCGTTACCAAAGGAATCTGCAAACAAATCCACCTCTCTGTCTTTGAAAGGGACTGAGGTGAAGGCAATGTGGATGTTTTGGAAACATGAAAATAAACTAAAACCAGCAAAATGTAAAGATTGCAGAACCCATCATCAGCCCCGTTTAGTTCAGGGGAGCGCTGGGTTATACATTCTTCAACTCCAGCAAAACTGCACACAAGCATATTTCAACAACATTAACACAGCAGCTACAATGTTAGCAGCTACTCCAAGAGAAAAAGTGGAAGGATAAAGCAGCAGAGATGCGTCAGTGTGAACCGTTAGGACAGTATGGGTACGGCACGTCCGGGTCGGCGATGATGGAGGTTACCTGGGCTCTCGTCCAATCAGTCTGAGGTACAGATCATAGAGGAAGGCCGGAGCCTTGTGGCTCACAGCGATCCAGTACTGATTGATTAGGTGATTGGATGTGAGATTAACATTGGGCCGGCGGATGGCCTGCTCAAGGGGGTTCCTCTTGAATGTGGATATTACATGGTACTCTATGAAGAAAAGGTTGTTCAACACAGCGATAAATAAGCAGTTTGTAGACCTCTTAAACATCGTTTCCCCCACAAAAATATCAAGAAAAAAGGCAACACTTAACTAATTAACTTAAATTTGATGCATCAAAGCCAGTTTAAAAAGCAAACTAATACTTTAATGCTCAACTTTAAAAAGGTCGAACAAATCATACATGAGAAATATTGAGACCCAATCGAATGGCAAGCTGCTTTAAAAGAGAAAAAAAAGTGTCTAAGACAGCAGGTATCTGTCACTATAGAAGACCTATTGTTTAAATCAAATGTCTATGTTAGCTGCCCCTTTGCAGTTTTGTCAACTGCAGGTGAAAGAGTAAACTGGAAACTGTCTTTTTAAGTCAGAAAGCTGCAAGCTTTGCTTGTTCCATTTATTTTCTTTCCTTTTTGTTCACATTTTCTCAACACTACATTTTGCCCAATGTGAAAAATAAACAATGACTCTGGTCACAGATTTAGAAGGCTCCTTTAATAATCTTCCCACGTCAGATCTTGGTTACAAAGAACTGTGTGAGATTGTTAAGTGCTTAGAAAATAGGCAAGCACTTTCACGAAATATGTCGGGTCATCCAGTGAGCAATCTAATATGGGCAAGCTTCAACCAGCCTGATTAACGGAGTGGAAACAATCAGTAAATCAAACTCCTGCCAAATCCAGTCAGACAAAACACAAAACATTAAGCCCACTGTTGGCATCTGGTAAAGGATAGTTTGAGCTTTGATAAAATGGATCTAGAGTTTAGCTAATATAAATGGCTGCGTCACAAAATAACCGACTGACAAAAGCATTTTTCCCCTTTAAACAGACCCTGGGACAAAGTTCTCACACTCAAATTTTAATGGCCAATTTAGACAGCCGTTTTGTGTTATTGGTAGCCGAAACATCTGCAATTCAGACTTTATATAACTCCAAGTGGAGCTTTAAAAAAAGCTGAATGGAACATTTTCCCCACATTAATGTGTTTTGTATTTTCCTAAAAAGCCTGTAAATCAGATTTCATTCTCCACCAAATGATCTAATTTGTGAATATTCTGAATTTTCTATTTAATATAGAGGACTGGGAATTATGACAGAAATATGAGTCTTAATTCCTGCCTTATTTTTACTACTTAAAGTTCTTACAAAAGTTAATTCAGGTGCACATCATTATACCTGATGGACATTGATATTTTTTCTTGTGAAAACTAATATTGGGCATCAGTTTTACTAGTCAAACAATGAATTGTTAGCCGATTGTTATAAACCACACTAGCTTGTGCATTTTGNAAAAAGGGGGGGGGCTGTGGTAGCAGGAGATGCCACAAACTGTAGCATCACTTCTTTCTGTAAAATCATGTAAAAGGGAAATTGTAACTGAGCCTCACATTTCTGGATTTTACATTTATCTGTAAACATAATTAATGAAACTGTAAAAGGGAAAATTGTGTTTTTATCCAGTCAGACTGGAAATGTTGGATGACAAAGCAGAAAGCAGACTGTCATGAGGTAGAACAGCTTTATGCTGTCTGACTTTTTAATCAAAGACCACAAGAAAATATGAAGTGATGTTTATATTTCTCAGCAAGTAACCAAATAATGAAACATTACTTTTTGAGAGCAGAAATCCTGTAATCTAATTACTTCTGAGTAACATTAACAACACTGGTCATTACAGTGCCCAGGTTTCTGATTATCCATGTAGAAGTGACCCCTTTTTTCTCTCCATCTCAGCTAAAACAAGCTTGACCAGTAGGAAAGGTTCGGAAGCTTTGCTCAGGTATTTATATGCCACAGATTCCAGTTTCTTCTGGAGTACTAACAGTAGCTCAGCCAAGCTTTTCCAAGTCCATGATCAGAGTTTATAATACATGTAGAAAGGCTTTGAGGATGGCTGAACTTTAAATGTTACTTAAGCAACAACAATAAATGATAACTAAAGTTTTCATTTCAGATTCAAAAAGGGACATTGTATAAAAATTACTGCCATCAAACATTGGATTTGTATATCGAACAAACAAATGAACTCTTGCACGTCACCATTTTGAACACATATTGCAACAACGCTAGCCGTCGTGTATCAAAAAGCCTCGACGACACCGATGAGATCATGTCATCTATTACTGCAGGGAATCGACTTATATGATCTAGATTGTTGGCCCAGTAACAACAACAACAAAACATGCCAGTTCCCTATGGTGTTGTTGACTCTATCCAACAGAGATGGAATTGTGCTGATTGGAATGGTTATTATCCTCTGGTGGAACCGTTTGTTTACGTGGCTTCAGTAGCTTTCATAGTCGAGGTAAACAACAGCTTTCTACAGCAGTAAAGCTGGACTAAAAGCCGGTGAGAAAGCTTATAATCTGGATTTACTGTGACAAAAAAACGGTGTTAAACACGAATTTGAAAGCTACTGAAACCATGTAAACCTGAACCTCTGTACCAACAAGGCTGGCATACTTTAGCTGGATCTACAGTTGCCTTGGTAACAAGCAACACTATCCCACAAACCGAATGAAAAAAGTAAGCTTTAGGCTTATTTTGGTAGTACAGCTGAGTTACTAGTCGAGGAGAAATCTGAAACTTCAGCATCCCTTTCAAATCTTTTTCCTTCTTGAGCTCATGCCACCTGGAGAAGGTTAGCCGCTAGCCTCATGCTAATCCTGCTTTTTTCGATGCTCTGTTCTCGATACCATTTTTGTACCTTTTTTGGCTCTCTTTGCGGCGGTGAAAACAACTGCTGTGTTGGCGCAGTCAGCTGCATCAGCTAATCTTCTCCTCTGCGTCAATCCCTATGCATTGGCTCGCATAGAAAACACGTTCTTATGGTGCCATTAGTCCCTTACCAGCGGCTGTAGTTTCAAGATGGCAGACTGTCATGGTGCTTCCCTACCGGTTACCTACCTGTCTTGTGTATAAAAACCAATCTAAAATTCTTCGCTTAGTAGAAGGTGTGATATCATTAGCGGAGGTCATACACCAATTATAGCATTTATAAGTGCAGACATATACTTTTGCCAATCGACATAAAATGTTACACAATGTCCCTTTAAATTTTGGACGATACTGACAAGATGGAGGCAAAAGGTTTTGTTTTGTTTTTTGGACATGTGCAGAAGAAAAATGAATCGGATATACCGGTACACAGAATATTGTGGAGAAAAAGTGAGTTCACCTGATTTCTCATTTGATAAAGGATTATACCGTCTACATGACCAGTTGAATTATTTGATAACTCCAGAAAGCAGGTAATAATGACATTCTTGACGTGCATGTAAATGGGCTCACTGTAAGGCTACCTCTAAGGTTATATGGGGTAAATCCTGGCTAACCTTACACCTGCCCACACAAGCACCCATCGTTTAAGACCCTCTTCCCCCCCGCTGGCACAACCGCGACCTAGTAGGCATGCGCAGAAAAAAAGAAGACCTGTCGCCGTATTCTTGTATGATCTTTCCAACGCCTCCACATGTAAAATGAGGAGCAGCAAAGTCATGTCTGGATGATTCGCTATTGTTTACCTCTCTGAGTGATCACCAGTTGTTATTAAGCTATTCTTTCTGACGTCACTTCCTTCCTGAACACGGTTCTTAGACGCCTAACGACTCCACATTAATGCAAGAGCCGGTGATTCAAGAATTAGACGGCAGACTTACCCGTGTAAAAAAATAACCGAGGAGGGGAACCTTAAACGATGGGCTAGTGTGGCCGAGACGGGGGACTGGCTAAATAATTGTGTGTTTAAGCACCTTATACGGCCTGGTGTAGCCAGGGCCTAAGAGCCCAGAGTTTTAACCCCTAGCAAGTGTTAGAAAACACACCTATAAAATGATTTACACATTACAGAACAAGGATTATGGTTGTGAAAGTGTAAAACTTCAATGTAAAACTCAAAAGCTTATGCTCCAAGGCAGTAACAGACAAGCTGCTGGTGTAGGTGTGGCTGGCGGAGGATCAGATTACAATCAGGATGTGTCATTAGAGGCTACATTTAAACACAGCTTAAAGCTTTCATTGACAGGGGCTTTAACCCTGGCTGTGTTCAGACATGAAGGAAAAAAAATTAACAAAAAGTCTTACCAACTTCCCCCCAGCGAAACGGGTTGATCCCGCCAGTTGTGCAGTTGTAAACCAGGATGTTTTTAGACCTGCAAGGAAGACAAGATATTTTACTCTAAAAAACTAAAAAATACTAAATAAAATAAAATAAATATAAAAAATATATATAAGAAAAACAAAAAATAAATCACTCATTAAAAACAGGTTGATCTGAAGGTGCATGTAGGTAGTCCCCCTACCTGTTTTGCATCTGTGATCCACAGTACCAAGCTGCAGCCACCGTGGCGTTGATGACCACGTCTACTGGCACCAGGTCAGCCACAGCATCATTAGATGCTCTCATTGTACGCAGGATCCCCTTACCAGCCTGGAGGTGGGAGGGAGACCATTAACCCTTTGATGCATAGTGTCCACTACAGTAGACACCTATCTAAACGCCATTTTCCAGTATATGCATGGGTCAGCATGGTATATTAGCAAATTAGCCACTACACTGGACATTAGTGAGTCATCCAATACACTGCTACTCACTGAAAAGTAGATAAATATAGTATAAAATCTAATACATTACAATGATGAAGTTTGCCTCAGTGATAAACTGGACGAGAAAATGATACAGCTATATTTTCATAGAATTCTATATTATATAACTATGAGAACATGTTCTATTCATATTTTCATAGAATAGATAAATAGTAAAGAGTCTAATTATATTAAAAATAAAGAAAAGCATCACTGTACATGTCTGTAGAAGTAAAATATTAAATATAAAAAAAATATGGCACTGCTTTTAGATAATTCATGCATCAGAGAGGGTTAATGCAACTATTAATACATTTAATGTTAAAAAAAAAGGATTTTTAAAAAAAATTTTTTACAAGAACTAGCATGCATTATAATGCCATATTTGGAGTCCAACAAAAAAAAAAAGAAAATCTGTATCCTCATGTGGAGCTTCATCAGATGGTTAAAACAAACAATCTGGTAAATGTGTCAGAGCACCCGGAGCAATCTGTCATTCAGTCACTTCAAGAATTTCAAGCTCTAGGAGGTAACGCATTTAAAGATGTGGCATTATGAAACAGCAGCAATACAACAAGGCTCATTTATCGATTGCTGATAAGAGGACCCCTCCAAACCTTGCAATATATTTCATACTAAGACTTTCATTTCTGTATGTGAAGCAGTTTTACACTCAGCACTTACAGCAATGAATATCCCACTTGGTCCATTGAAGTTGTCAATCCAGCCCTGAAATGAAGTTTGAAAAATGCATAAAATTAGAAAACCGAAATAATTAACTTGTTGACTAAATCTGCATTTCTTTTCTGGATAAATCAGAGGAAACTTTAAGAAATTACTATTAACTATGATGACAATAAAGAAAAACCTATATGGCAGTGCCAATTCTGAATCAAAGCTAAAATGTTGGTCATTCAGGTGACGTCTCAGTCACAGAATATTCTTTTTTTTCCCCATTACTGTATTTATTGAATCCTTCAGTGGGAAAACCATTAACACTATAACATTACAAAGCCAATTCTGTCTCAAATTCAGAGACTTAACAGATGTTTAGTGAAAGACAGGGATGCAATGCAGACCAGGAACTCAACTGTACTAATTAAATCAGTAAATAATAAGCATTTAGTTAGATCTTTGATGAAAGAGTAAACTTCTTCTTCTGAAGGCTCATTTTTAACATTTTTACCCAAGTTCCCACCCATACAGCCNACACACAGAATATTCTTCACTTCCCTAAAATAATTCTGAAAATCTTTTTGCTTTCCAGTAACTGTCCTGGTGAAGAGCCAAGCAGAAATGTCTTTACTCCACATTCCTAAAATTCCAGCTGCTGCCATCGTCACGTTCACTGCTCGGCTGCACAGAGAGCCTGTGTGTGTGTGGAGCCAGGAAGTTTCCAGACTGGGATCCAAATAAATCCTGAGGAATGGCTAGTCATGCTTTCTTCATGCACACATGGTGTTTAACTTACAAAAAACTCCCCTAAAACGGCTGTATCCAGTATTCTGACCCTTATACAAAGAGCTTGCATGAGCAGATTGTTGTTGTGCACTGGTCAAACATGGCATAGCTTCACCTTTAGATTTTGTTTTCAAAACCAACCAAACACTAAAAGTAGCTCTCTTACTGAATTTAAAATCAAAACTAGGAACCACAAATAAGCAGTGGAATATGAACAGACTGTATTACTCACAGGAAAGGGCTCTTTCCAGCTGGCTCCAACTATGGAGGGTCTGACAATGGCTACATTAAGGTCTCCGGCCTCCTGTTGCACCAGATACTCAGCCAAAGCCTTGGTGTAGGTGTAGGTGTTGGGGCGCTCTCCAATCAGCTTGGGAGTCAGTGCCGATACCAGTTCATCATCCATCCAGCTGAACACAGAAAAAAAAAGGTTCATCTCATTATCCATTTTGATTCACTTGTCATTTTAGCACTAAATTACATCATTGCCTTGTTTTCAGTCTTGTGAAATGACATTGCGTTTTGGTTTCCTGTTAAGTCAGAACCTGAGGCCGACAATAATATCAGACCTGCACAGATGCAGTTTTTCAGCAGCAAGCAAGAAAACCAGTAAGATTTACTCTCTAATGAGGGAACTGGAAGTTATTCTTTATTATAGTGTACCTGAAGATGTTCCCTGAACACATTCATTACTTCCTTACTGTGTTGTGTATGGGATGTGAAGAATTGTCCATTATGTTCAGCATCTTGTGCAGAATTCTCAGGGCAGCTATGCTCAGCCCAGAAACAGCCTTCTTGATCTATTCGTTTCTTTGAAGCAGCAATACTTGACTTTCTGCTTTTAAAACAGTCAGTGTGCCTGAAAACGAGTCAAAGCACATTCATTATGTACATTCCTTGAGGCGTTTTTGACCAAGAAGGTGCACTTCTCAACTTTTGTTCTTTTTCTGGCAGCAAGTTTTTATCATGTCAAGCAGAAAACTGGAAACATACACTTTTACATTTCATATGTGCTGTATACTTCTTTTCCTTTTTAAATTACTGGTATTACCGGCATCTTTTTCTTCTGTGCACTGGTGTCTATTATTTCCAGGTCAAAGCTCAGGACAGGAACTTGAAAACATGTGCAGAGCTACAAAGGCCATTTGATTGAGTCCTCTTCATGTAATTAGTCTCCAAACTGCATGTTCTGAGGATGTTGAACCAGCTTTGAGAGCTTACATTTTTGTACAATATTAATCAGCATGATATGCATATTATAAATCCTGTTAATTCCGAATTCTACAATAATTATAAATGTTGTCTCATCTGTAACTGATGTAAGGAGACAAAACTAGCAAGCACAAAAAAGTTTTGACTTTTTTTTTTTAAATGCACAAAGCAGAGGAAGGATTTTTTACATTCAAAATACAGCTAAGCAACCAATCTGACCTAATTATTTAAAAAGCCACAACAAACTCTTTGACTGGTTTAAATGCAAATAAACTTGAATTTGTAGCACTGCGAGTGGTTTCAGTTCAACAGAGGAAGGAAGTGAAGTGGTTTTCTCAACCAGAAACAACAAAGCTCGAGGAGAAATAAAACAGCCGCTGCATTGGACATCCAGAGAAGGAAAATGTGGAGAATTCTTCAGCGATTACTCACATCCCTGGCAAAAGGAGATCATTGTTTATATCAGATCCCAGGCAGTCAGTAACTGCTGGTGAACTATCTTAATCTTAGCCAGGTCAGACATGCTGGAAGTTTTTTTGCATTTCCCATACCGTGAATCAGGTCTTTTTCTAAACAAGCAAAAACAACAAAGGTTTCTTTTTTCTTTTGCCGTTTCAATCCATCTTATTTCTAAATTAAGACCTTTAAAATTAGTCAAATTGAACATGATGGCGATATATCTGCTCAACAATCTGCCAACTGCCTCAGTGAACACAAAGGTGCAACTTATAGCTCTTACTTGTAGCTTAGACGAAACCACGTGAGATGATGAGCACTTTGCTGCAAGTTGTAAGAGAGAGGAAATGAAGCACGTGTCAGGCCGCTGCTTCAGCCACAGCAGGGGGGGGAAGGTGCCAAAAGAAATTCAGTCTATAAAAGAAAACCTGACCTGCCAGCTATTGGGTTCACAAAGTCGATAACCATGGCAACCAATTATGTTTAATTTGATTCTCCCTCTGTTTCTCCTCGTCTCACAGTTTCCATAAAACATGGAGGTAACAGGAGCTCAAGATACATTTGTGTACCTGCATCATGCAAGCACACATCTGCTCACACTGCTTTTTAAAAACAAATTCTAAATTATTTATATATTACAGAATTCTCTAGATTTTTCTTGCAGCCATTTGTTCTCTAAATGTTGCCACCCCATTGATCTTATGCACAAGCTTGTGCATAAGAAAAACAACAACTCAAGCCTGTACATACAAACAGCAAACTTAGAGTGGAGCATACAATGCTTTAAGTTTCCTTTTTGAGTGAATAATAGTCCTTAAAATAAAGTTTAGCATGGAAAACAGGTCCTCATTGTCAACATAATCAGTGTTTTTGTATGGATAAGGGGAACTAAAGCTGCTTTGCTATATGTTTAGAAAGTAATAAAATCTAAACTCGTGGCAACAAGCAGATGAAAAGGTTTTCTTTTTTAAATATTTGGAAAAAACAGATAAGACTAAATGCACAAATGGCTTCAATCTCACAATGAAGTGTACTTTGAACAAAACTATCAGAGCAGTTCAAGGTTTTACTTGCAGTGTGTGCAAACAAGTCCCTCTGCATCACCTTCAATATAAAACTTGCAAGGTAAGGATGAAGCGAGGGGCTGAGTAAATGGAAAAAGACACATTTCAGACCATTAATTCCATTCCAGGTTCACCAAGTTTACTGTTTAACCGACACACACCAACTCAATCTGTCCAGCCAGTCAAATCTGCATCACAAGCAGCATTTCTTTGCGCACGTGCACACAGACTAATAATAATAAAAGTAACAAAATACCCCGAAAATCTTCCTGCTACATTACATACAATCCCCTCAGAGTCGATTCACTAATCTCACTCTACGGATTTCTAATGCTTCACTAATCTAGCTCAAAACCAGAGAATAGAAGCATCTACATTACTGCTACAAGCAGCCGTTTACCATACAATCAGTGTAAAGCTGGCATGCTCAACGCATCAGTGACATTAATCTTAATGTTTTCAACTTCGCTTTTCATTCGTACAACAATCTGAAGAACCTCATTCTGTTTAAACTCTTTCATGATCTGGCATCGTTCAAGCGTCATGAACATTTAAAAAATGTCTGAGTACAAAACAAAAACAAGGCAACAACAGTCCAACTTACTCCAGAGTATCGATGAGTCTACGGTAGTCTACAGGGGGAGGGTAGACTACTTCCTCGATGACTTCTCTGTCACAGTGGGCGTAGGCGGTGGAGATGTGAGTAAAGATATCCAGGTGCTTCATCTTGTGGGCCAGCGCCAGCATCTTCTGGGTAGCCAGGACATTCAGCTGCATGGCATCTCTGAGGGGATAGAAAAAGTACAGAAATATTCAGTGCAGTGGCATAACCAGGAACCTTTTAATGGAGATGGCAAAGATAAGACACTAGTTGGTAAGGGGTGGCCAATCAATGGAGTTCAATAACTGCAATGTCCAACAGGAAGGCTGTTTATTTAGATAAACAGATCGTTAGACTCAATGTGAGGAATACAGGATTCTTGGGTCTCTGTAAACCCCTAAAATAACAGCTTTGAGTCCTGTCCCATGTCAAAAACCAAAAACACGGTTTACACATTTCAAAAGAGGAAATTAATAGAGGAA
>JAPMNP010708684.1:0-11505 GCA_029874935.1 Atherina boyeri
GCAAAGCAAAATCTGCTCGGCACAACATAGCATACAGATCATCATTCTGCTTGCTTCGATGCTGGACAGGACAAGGAAAAAAAAAAGATGCCATCTAGCTATTTCTAACAATAAATCAGGAAATTTGACTACAATTTTCTTGCTTTGTCCAACCAGTAGCCGGATTATGAGTTTACGTAACCATTTAACAGCGTATTTTATATTATTCGATTCAAACATGTTTACTGAGCGACCCCCAACTCTCTCTCTCCCTCCCTTCAGAGCACTCTGATTGGCAACCGTTTAGGCAGATAGATGCCCTTTAACCGCCATTGTCACTCCATACATGCTCGGGGTGCGAGATTGAATCGAAGAGAAGATTCAATGCAATCTGTAGGTTTCCTGTTTCTTTTGCATTAATTGACTTTTATTAACAGTTATTATGCATTTGATTAATGTGGCTTATGATTGGTTTTGATTGGATTATAATTGGACTATGATGAATTGTGCTGAAATGGACTGTGCCTGTAAAAGCGCCTTGAGATGACTTTGTTGCAAATAAATGAAAGAATGAATTGAATTCTATATTTTGTGGATATAGTTCATTGGAACCAAAATTAGCAAATGCTGCTGCGTGCATGATAAGTCATCAACATTTTTTTAATCAACATGCTGTAGAAAACCTGAAAATACCACTGAGAAAATATATATAAATTCTTTGTAATGGATAGGTCAGAAACTGGAGCATATATGTGATATGCACAATATGCATTTTCTAAAACAGTCACCATTAATTAATTCAAATGTCTAATGCATTACATGAGGAGAAGTTCTTGGCTGCATATTAGGCCACTGGTTGACAGCGACCTGACCCACAAAAGGTTGTCGATGTTATCATCTTTGACATTAAGGGGCTAATTGCATCACCTTTGTTGCACGCAGCTACAGCAGCAGGTTATGTGTGTCTGATACACTGTCAGCTCTGTTCTGCATTACAACAGATTGAAGCAGACTGAGGACGTGTACATCAGCTATTCCTAAAAACTGTCACTCGTAGCTATCAGCTCATTTTTAGCTGCATTTGCCTCCGAAACCAAACTAGATGGTATTTTGTGTATGAGTGCATGCACTCCACACCTACGATAATCATTTAATCATATCTTCTTCTTCTTTTTCTACTACAGTATTAATGGTCTAAAATTCAATCAATTAGAAAAACAAGAGACTCACATCTTTTGACCCATGGCAAATTATTAAAGTATGTTCCATAAATGAGGTGTGAAAGACTTTTTAAAAGCAAACATCAGCTTCAGCTAATTTTTTTTCACACTTTTCAAATTATCTGATGAAGCTTACAAATTTCAGATACCATAATTTGACAACTCAGGCTGCCAGACTTATCTAATAACTATCCTGAAATATGAAAAACAGCATTATACAGTAGGTGATACAGTGCAAACTCACTTCTATAATGGACTGGCCCCCTAAATAACCTTTTGTTACTTTTCTCCCAATGCTTTCGCTCTGTTCATCTATTATTTATTCATCTATTTATTTGTTTGTCTATTAAGGTAAACATGGCCCAGAATTAAAAAGAATATGTGACCTTTAGTGGTCATGAGATTTATTGCGTGCAAAGTGTTTAATGACATCCATTGAGAGGTTTTATAGTACATAGAAAGTCCTGACCTTGATTAGTTGGTTTTTTTCTTTCTTTTTGTTATTGTTTTTTTTGTTTTTTTATACCAATAGAGCAGTTTTAATTTTCAACCTCAAACAAACGATTTTACAGTCTAATCCCAATCATGAAGTGAAAAGTGTTTGAGTTAATGTAATTGTTGCAGCTGTAGGAATCTTTCATCTGTATGCAGAGTGTGTGTGCTGCAACAGATTGTAGAATCATTGGTCCGGCTGTGTGGTTCCACTTCTGGGACAAGCTGCACCATTTGGACTGAAGTTCAGCCAGATACCAATCTACTAAAGCCTTTCATTTAAGTTCTATGTGCTTTCTGGCAACTATGTTTCATGGGCATCTTACCACTAACAAAAGAGTTGTAAATTTACCTTTTTGACTCTTTATGTTATTGCCAGTTTTTGTGTTTCTGTGTCTAAGCTTATGTCTACCAAACTGTATCATGTACATCCATCTATCCATCCATTATCAATACCGCTTTATCCAACTCAGGGTCGCGGGGGGGCTGGAGCCTATCCCAGCTATTAGCAGGGAGATGCAGGGTACATCCTGGACAGGTTGCCAGTCTGTCGCAGGTATTATGTACATTTTCAGGTTTGCCATGATTGGTAGGTAGACTCTCCACTCGTTTTTAAGTCTTGCAATAGTTATACCGAGAGCAGGAAATTAATGTAAATTTTGAAGCTTCACAGTTCTTAAAATTGTAATCGAATTCAAGTGACTGTGGGTGTTTAATCTTAATCACAAAACATTTAATTACTTTAATTTAAAGAAATACTTGATAATGATGTTTGCTCCAATGAAACACACACATGTTTCACTTCTGCTGTGTGTATAGGTGATTTATTTTTCAGGGTACTTACAAATGACTTACTGTATTAGGTCATTTGATTAGAGAACTTGTTGGGTATAGAGATGATGATTTTTCATAGACAGCTGGTTTGAATTCAATTAGTTTACATTTTTAACACTAGATGTCACAGCATACTACATACTGGGTCTTTAATCTGATACATAAATTTAGAGAGCAACTTTTAATCATACATTGAATTCAGCCTCTTCTGCTAATTCTTTCAATAAATTCCTATCCTTAACTTGTTGCTGATGTGCTAAAATGATCCGTCCATCTGCCCTAAATTCATTTTATGCCTCATGTTCCTGCTTCACACATCACATGTTTAATAAAACAGGAAAAAAGTGTGATTTTAGTGTTATTTCTTTTTGAAAAATGAGTAATTAAGATACAAGGTTACCTTTTTGATAGACTGCATACAGTAAGAAAAAAGGTCCTATTGTTACCCACTGGTCTTTGTTCTATTCTTTAAAGTAGCACCATGTAATTTTGTGACCCGTGTTTCTGAATCACATTGATGACACAGTAACATTTATCATGTTATCAGACTTGCGTGCCATGTCACAAGCTAGCAGCCAGAAACCAACACACTTTTCAACGCACACCATGGCTCATTCATTATAGAAACGCAAGAGGACATTAATGGAGAGCAAAAGAATGACAGATAAGAACAGAGCAAGGGATAAGACAGGAGTCGACTTCCGGCTGATTTTCACTCACTGGAGAGAGTGCAGAATACAGGTAGGATGCATGATGGATGCTGAATTAAGCGCTGTTAGGGGGCGCCTCACTGAGAAAATCTGCCAAAAGTTCAGTTGTGCTTCTTTAAGGCCTTGTGTTCTGAAGCATTTGCCCTGATGTGTCTGTTTGATTACAGCAGTGACCATTTCTTGTGGGCAAGAGGGTGAAGATGGAGTTACAACTAAAACATGGATAGAAAAAACAAGCTTTTTCTTTGATCTCTTAAATCTGTTTTCCAACTAATCTTTTACTGCCTTTCAATTTGATTTTATCTCAAATATGTTGAGATTAAATTAATGAAATGTTAATATGGACCAACTATCTAGTGATCATGACTATTTTTGACACTTTAAGACACTTTTGTGTTGGCTACACTTTTGACAGTCTGAGGCTATCGGCCACCTTTAGTGGACTATGGTTACTTTGACAGAAAATGCAGAAGTGGCCCCACTCTGGGTTGCACCAGTTCTGCTACTTTCACTCTGTTAGACTTTCTTCCAAAATGGTCACAAATCAAATAAATGGATTATATAAATAAATGCATCCCGTTTTAGTTAAATTGGAATTAAATTAGAAATACGAGACTTGATATCAGTGAGATGTCAGATATTATGTAGAGTAACTGTAAACCCCCCCCATTCTTCAATTACCTTTTTTCATATTCCTCAGTTTTCCCATCTGCCCTGTGCTGCTTCCCACCCGATCCAACTGAATCATCTCTGCTGATGTTGAGCCTTCTTGAAAAATACATCTCCTGTTTGTTTGTAATCGTTGAAGAGCATCTTTAAACTGTAATGGCAATTTTGCCCGTTGACAGAAAAAATATATATCTTATATAAGCTCCTAATTTAAAAATCTGTATCACATATCACGTTCAAACAGTGACATACAGTAATGCACACAGAGGAGTTCAGATTTCCATAAGATCTTTTTTTCTGTATACTGACCAGCAGATGTAACAAATCATTCCTTCCATGCCGTGATATTTGCCATATAAAACAGGCCGAGGACAACACTCAAAGTTGAGCCTGGTTGATCTATATTTCACAATCATCTTTTCCTTTATAACCCCCGAAGTTGATGCCACCCACTTTACTGGCAACAACAAAGCTATTCACTCTTTCCCCTGAAGAGTAACCGCTTGGAGCGAGGGTGCTTTGAGGAAGCTAATGAATGTATTTGTCATATCTCTAATGGTTTGCTATATCACTACAACACCTTAGCTTGAGATTTATGATAATCAGGTCTGCAGAGAAGCGGTTGCATTCTCTCATAGGATTCTTGAGTTTTTTGCGTACCCAGCAGTGCCGATGAGAACATTAAACTCACGGCACAGGAGTGTTTCCTCAGCCAAACTGGCAGAAATGTTGACAGCATGCCACAGTAAATGATAGCCTAAACACACAGGGTTTATAAATTGGCATTCTCATCAGCAAAAGAGCAAGAATGTCAAGCTAATGATGAGTCAACTCTGCTACTGATTAGAGCTAGTTTATTTTTAGTCCCTGAAGCCCACACAGGCTGAGACATCTGACCAACACTATCGTTTTTTTCTAAAGTTATGATGAGATGCTTGCCTGATACCAACTCCAGTATCTTTTTTTTTTTTATTTTACTGCCCCAATTTAGCTCGCAAATCTGATCAACCGGCAAAACTTCTGCCTTCACTTCACTTGCAGGTGATTCCATTTTGAGCCTATATGTCTTTATCTTCAGTATGCACTCTAAATGTAAATTATCGAGTGTCTGGGGGCATCGGTGAGCCCAGAGCAAAGCCAAAGAGCAACCCACTCATGGGACGAATGTGATGACTAGTTATGTAGTTGAGTTCACAAATTGATATCATCCACAGCTTTCTTTGGGATTTCTCTGAATTTCCAAGAAATGGAAGTGGGAATGTTAAAGTTTGAGCAACTGCAGTGTTTTTCATTTGTATGTTTTTTCACAATAGCATCTTTGAGCGTACATGAAAAAGAGTATAGGAAGAGGCATTTGTTTTAGATTTAGCAAGGATCGGCCCTACAGCTTCTGTCAAAACAAAAACACACACATTCAGGCGAGAAGGTGCAGACTGGCTGCATGGTTCTGATGCGCTTTAAAAGCACACTTGATCAGCAATTCCTTCTGTAAGCCCACACATCCCTTACACTTCAAAAGACAACTCCTGAAGGTTCAGGGCACAGAACTGAGTCAGTACCAGACACAGAGATGCCTCAGCAGAGACTTTGCTTTGACATAAGACATGAGATATTTTCATAAACTGCCTGCCCTCATGTGGCTGATTCTGGGTCACAGGTAGTACAAACATTTTCAGAATAACATGAAACTTTGTCTGCAGGAGTTGAGTTTGCTGATGTATGTTACAGAGTATGTATTACCTGCTGAATCCTGCCGTATATCTCCATCCGCATGATTCTAGGGGTACAGTAACTGATCAATAACCAAGAAATGTCGTGCTTTCTCAGGGAAAACAGTATAATGAGGCTAATTTAGAAAACAGCTGAGCTTTTTGTCCGCCACAGGCTTTATTGATGGACGTGTGCTTTTCTTATTGGTCTGAGTTTTCCACATTTGTTCAACACTGTATGCAGACAAGAAAAAACCTAAACAAATGGGTGGTGAGACAAATCAAATGCAAGTGCATACAGGGAGGTGCATTTCAGATTGGAGTTAAGCAGTTTACAGAAATATTTGCCTTGTTGCATGTTGCTCATTTTCTACAAAGATGGCAAAAAGAAGAGAGATTTTACAGCCAGGGGCTTTGGTCGCAAAGACTGCCCCTTTAGTGTTTTAATCAGAACATCTGACTGAGTGAAATCTCTTTTTAAATCTGTGGGAATGTCTGTGGTCAATGGGGTGGAAAATTGGGGTTGGCGGTATGCTTTTGCTGATGCTTATACATTAGTGTGAAATGTTCAGGAAAAACAGCAGGCTGTCATCCTCAGCTGACTGAGACAGTCAGTGCAGGATGCGGTCTTATTGTCAGCCGGAGCAGTCCATTGACAATTACACAGAGAGTAATGCTGTAGTAGAGCTGCAGTGCAGAACTGCTGCAAGGAAGGATGTTACCATGTTGAATATACATTTGAGACATCTGTGGTGGAGAAACAGTAGAGAATTGGTCAATGTGCACACTGAGAGGACAGGGCAGGCTTCAATATTTCCACCCTACATTTGGCTGGCATGGTATGAGTCTAATATAATTCAAAAGGCTAACATGTTACAATAAGGGACACAAAAATGCTTAGTTACTAGGGAACTAATCAGAAAATAGTTCCCTAGTAACTAAGCTTTTATTTTGTCTTTTATTGTAAAGTTTTACCATAAAAAGTTCTTATCACATTTATTCTCATGATGGAACATCTTTAACCTGAGGAGACTGATTTCCTCCAACATAATAATGTTGTGACAAAATAGCTTGAGCAGCACAAAAACGTTAAAGTATGATTCACACATGATAAAATTCTCAGTCACCTGATAACCATCATATAAGGCTCCATCAAGGATATTTTGGTCCAACTGGTTGTACAGAGCATGTCAGCATCATCTTAGATTAAATATGGGGAATATTTCCTGAGACTTGCAGCACCAGTGCCACAATGCATTGATGTTGGTTTGCCAAACAACCGGCTACAACTTTTGTATGTCCCTTTATTTATTTTCTCCTTGCAGCTTTCCTGTGCCTCTAACTAATTATCATATCCATACAATTGGCTAATATCTGTGAAACTGCTGGCTTTGCAAGTTTTTTTTTTATTTGTTTGTTTGTGATCGTATTGAACTAATTGATAATCAATTATTATCATCTATTTTTGGACAGATGGCTGTTTAATAGTGCCTGAATATCATTATCATAAGCACAGATGGCATCCAAATGGCAAAAAAAAAAACATAATTGCTCACAACTGAAATTTCCATTTGAAGCTAAACTTAAATACAAAAATAATCTAAAGCAGTAATAACATTTTTGGTATAATGAAGAAGTTTTGGACACTGGCAGTGGTCAGTCTTTGGGAGTTTTGGGCCAACTGGTGTTCATTCTATCTTTTTAAAACTCTGATCTTGGATTTTTAGCTTTTCCGGAGACAAATTATCTCACTCCAGATGTCGAATGCTCTACTATGGTCACTGAAGAGTTACAGACTAAACTGCAGTTTAGTGCTGGGATGGCCCCAAACCTCTTTGGGCTCTTGTGGGTCTTGGTTTTGTTTATTTGACCACTTATTTTGTGTTTCAGGCCTATAGATGCCGATTGTAAACTGGAGACAGCTGGCCAGGGTCTCTGTAAGTCATAAAAGATCTTCCTTTTCTGACTTTTATCTAACTCCTGGGGCCTGGCATTTTGTTTGTTATTTGTTTCTTTACGTTGGTTATTTTGGTAAAATAAATATATTTCTACATGAATTCCCTCGCCTCTTCCTTTATTTATTATGGTTAACATGCCTTCATTGTTTTCATGCATTTCATGTATCGTGTCAGCTTTGTTACAATACTTCCAACTGGTCCAAAAACATTGCATCAAAAAGCATTTCTCCCCAATACTGTAGGTCTATACATTACCTTTTCTGTGGAGGTTTGGGGAAGCACATATTAAACTTATACTGATCCAATTTACATGCTGCAGAAGAACACTATCACAATTCTCACTGGATAAGATTATCATGAACCAACCAATTAAATATTTATCAAATTTCATGCTTTGGAATTTTTTTATTTAGCTGAGCTCAGTACTACATGATAATGTATAAAGCATAAACTGCTAAAAATTGTATCCAGAAGTTTTTTTTAAACTGGAGAAAAAAAATATGAATTCAGAGGTAAAGGCATGTTCAGGCAAGGATGGACTGACATAAAAAAGATGTATCTGTTGAGAGGTAAACTAGTGAAGTAAGTGTGGTGAGGAATAAAGATTCTTCATTATGTAATAAAAAAAAGTAAAATAAAAAAAATATGTAACAAATGTAAAACTGAGGTTTAATTAACATTGTAGCCTACTGTTTAAGAAACATTCGTTTTGGTCTCAGTTAAGAGTGTATTACTTCTCTCCTACCATCATTTAAGGTGGAAGGAGAAAAAAGGTAATGGCTAAGCTCTCATGCATGTTGAAGGACAGCCCCCCTCCCTGCCACCCCACATCCCTCCAGAACACTGACAGCCCTACAGAGCTCACCCAGCAACAGACTGCTTCACCCAAAGTTTGAAGGAGTGCTATTACAGGTCCTTGATCCCTGCAGCAGTTAGACTGGAGACCAGCACTGCTCCGAGTAGACCACACACACTCAATAAAAGCCAATACCATTTATTAATGTACATACTTACTGTTTTTTATTTTAAAATTTTTTATACATAAACAACAAGAAGGTTTCTGGGGGGAGTGTGGAGTTTAAATGTTCTCCTCCCTGCATGCGTGGGTTATCTCCCAGCTTCCTCCCAAAGATACTAGTTTGGCTGATTTGAGTCTCTAAGTTCTTGCTCGGAGTGAGTGTGAGCCTCATTAAATGTTTGCGATCCTGCATTTGGAATAATCGTTTATCTCAAGAAAAAAAGTTTGTTTTCTTGAGATAGAAATATAAATGATCCAGTTATCAGAAGAAAGTGATGTTTAAAAAACCACGGGAGCACGCCCGCTCTCAGCTTCCTTAGATGTAATATTCCTTCAGGGTCTTTTTGGTCATTAATTTCCCTTTTCATATGATAGTATTTCATTGATAATATTTGTTTGTTTACCTACCTGCCTTTTGCTGGGTTTTTTTGGGAGGAAATTTGAAATGACCAAAACAAATCATTTGAATAAATAACTATGATAACCAAAAAAGATTATTGTGCTGCTCAGTGCTAGTAGATGACACTGCACTCATCAATGAAGCATTTTGCATGAAATGATTAACTGCTGAATGTCTGTGTCTCTGTCCTGCCATCTCTCTCTTCATTCTCTTACATAATGTATAGTTGTGGTTAATACTAACCAGCTTTAAAACAGTTTCCATCATCCTAAAACTGAAACTTGGATAGGAACTTTCTTTAAAAAGTTTATTTTTTGCCTACTCTGAACATGAATACACTGGTAACCCTTTTCTGACTTAATTCCACAACCATGCCCTCAATTAAACTTGTGACCCAAAATATTCCCTGCTGGAGATCTAAAACTAAGAAGAAAAAAAAAACAGATTTAGTATTTAATCCTTTAACTACCAACCCGCTATTATTTATACAATTTCATAAATTGAGTTTTTCTATCCAAAATATACAGCTTAAATAAAAAAGTAAGAGTGTCACTCCATACATTTAAAGTGAGAAGTATGAGAAGTTCTCATACTGCTCAACATTTTAGACTCATCAAAGCATAGACTCTACATTAGCCATGAAAGCATCCTGTAACATAAGGCATCAGGACGTTAGAAGATAGCAACAGTGACTGCTTATGCAAACAGCAATAATCCAATTATTTAATTTATTGTAAATAAAACACCCTCAATAAGTCCCTACTACTCCTCTTTGGTTATCAACACAGAGGGATCTCAGTGCTGCATTAGTGTGTGCTGACACACAACAAGCCGGCATTGTGGAAATAGCTGGCTGACATACTGTTTTTAAAGGTTTGGTGTTTTTCTTTGCTTGTTTGTTTGTTTGCGGGGGGTATCCTTGTTGGCTTGTTTTATGCACACACCAATTTGGCTCTGTAAATATTCCAGCTAAAGGCATCACTTTTGTCCCAGATTCTGTTTCATATAGGACGCTGCTGGAAAATGAAGATACATCAGTCCCAACTTGGTCCCAAGAAAAGTACCTCAAATGATATTCTGATTAGTGTTTAAATAGGATGCTTAATTAATTTTCCTTTTTTACTTGGTACAGAGCATAGTCTGATTACAATTATGATGTTTTGACCCATTCAAAGACTTCATTACACCCATATCTTTCAAAGCACAAAGCATTACCCGGATTTCTCCCTAACACAGATGTGTGAGAGTGTGTGTGTGTGTGTGTGTGTGTGTGTGTGTGTGTGTGTGTGTGTGTCTCTTTTTTCTCTGCATCATAAAGCAGCAGTTAAGGTGCAGC
This sequence comes from Atherina boyeri, assembly GCA_029874935.1. Taxonomy (NCBI): domain Eukaryota; kingdom Metazoa; phylum Chordata; class Actinopteri; order Atheriniformes; family Atherinidae; genus Atherina; species Atherina boyeri. Next base: position 10,326 of record JAPMNP010708684.1, read on the forward strand.
CGTGTCTAAATAAAGCAGTTCAGGCTTGACTTCTCTTTATGGTCCTTCTGCCATCTCTTTCTCCAAGTAAACAAAAAGAAATTTTACAATTTTATCATTTCAACCAATAAAAACATCATTCTTGAGACCAATACAGCTTGATCCATTCCTCCAACAATCAGTTTTGACTCATATGCCTTTTGTTGCTTTCAGTGATGGAAATTTATAAACATAACCTGTCTGCACCTGCAAATCAAGCTACATCACTGTCTGTTCCAACACCTTTCTTTCATCGGCAACAGGTCTTCAGGAATTTGTGCGGTTGCTCTGCTGAGGTCCACATGAATCAGTCTTCCCTTCCCATATGAAGCCGGTTCACTAATCCTCCCAGGACCCTGAACAGTTTCCAAATCCCAGTGTGGGGAAAGTAAAACACAGCTAAAGAGAATTTTCCCATTTCTGAAAATATGTGATTATCATTATATCAATAATGCATAATTAACAACCTGCTGATTCCAATTTTCTACTTAAGTTTGTAAAGAGACAAGTTTGAAAAGAAAAATGAAGATGAAGAAAAAAATAAATGGATTGAGCGACTTTTGGTTTGGCTCCGCCTGAATGGTAAATGATTGTGCCTCTAAAAGCATCTACCAAATGTAACAAGCCTTTTTTGTCCAAGCTAATCACGAGAACTGAACTTCAAAAGAGCAATGGCTACTATAATGAAGCTCAACCACATCTTTATATTCTACTCCTGATGACAACTGGCTGGTAAGTAAGACTTCCTGTGTCCAGTAGCAGATGAACATAAACATGATATCATCTTCGCATTTAAGTGCAACTTGAGGCATGCAAAGAGTTGGACTAATCTTCTAATAATAATAATAATAATAATAATAATAATAATAATAATAATAATAATAATAATAATAATAATAAATGTTATTTATAATGCAGAAATTAATGACCTCAAAGTGCTACAATGCAAATAAAACAACATAAAAGAATTTAAAACTAGCATAAAAGTAATATAAATGAGAGACATTAAAATAGCAGTTTTAGCCATAGGCTTTTATAAAAAGACGAGTCTGAAAGGAGCCATACATAAGAATTATGCATCATCTGTATTTAAAGTTATTAAATGGTGCTGATATGTTACAAGACATTAAAAAATTATGTTCATTTCAAATACTTCTATCAC
>JAPMNP010708697.1:0-11446 GCA_029874935.1 Atherina boyeri
TGTCTCCTTCTGTTGGATGTCAAGAAGCCATTCTTAAGGAAAGGAAGATGGGGAATAAAGGTTGAGAACTACCAAATGACACTTGGACTGGACTGAAAATCCACTGCACCAGGTATGGAGTGATGAATCCTCCTCAGAGTCTGGACTTCAACAATATTAAGGCAGTGTGGGTTTTCTCTACACAGAAACCAGAACAAAAGGTGACCAACATCCAGAAGAATTTTGAAATGTCTTTCAAGAAGCCTGGTGAACTATTTCTGTAGACTACTTAAATGAAATACAAAAGGAGGTTTCAGGCTGTTAAAGAATGAAAGTTGTCACACCAAATGTACAAACTCTGTTTTTCTCATTTAAAATGTACTTTCACAAGCATTTTTGCACTCAAACAAATTACTGCTCTTGTTTCCAATTTCATGTCAATATGTATAAAGCTGAAGGGATGTTTCAAGACCTTTTGACAGTACAGTACCTTAAATGTGGTCGAAAAATAAATGAAAACAACCCAACTGTGTCCAATTTTATGTGGTTTTGTTTGTTTTGTTTTGTTTTCTATTATCTACAGCCAATAGAACAGTATTAAAGCAAATCTGAAATTACAGATTTTAGAACAATTAACAAATCTTGGCCCACATACAGACTTTGTTTTATTTTATTTTATTATTATTATTTTTATTTTTTATTTTTTAAATTTTTTTATTTATTTTATTTTTTATTTTTTTTATTTTTTTTTATTTTAATTTATCTTATTTTATTTTATTATTTTTTATGTAAATCTTTGCATCTATTTCAGACCATTCAATATAATTTCACCTTGAATTTGGCCTGTTTAGGTGGTGATGCTCTCTATTATTACATTTCTTACTATTCTGTCTTTCTTTGTTGAACATGAATACATACAGTATATAAAGTCCCTCAGGTTTAATGTGAAAGGATGAAGCCTGTGTCACATTGACAGGCAGACAGCTTTAAAATCATGGAATTGTAAATTAGGAGAGTGGAAAGGAGAGGGATTAGACAGAGAAAAGTCTTTCTCAAGAATGATTAAGAAATAAACTCATAGCAGGACAAAGAAATTTCCCAAACAGAAACACAGAAGTAGAGAAAATCTTGACATTTTTTCAGCAAAATGCACAAAACTTTCATTTAAATCACTGATGAAACTGGTGACAACTTGACAAATAATACATTTGCACACAAATGTCTCATTTAGGAAATAAGAAGCATCTCGGGAGATCCTGTCTGAAACGTCTGCATTAATCAAAGCCATCTGTTCACATTGCAAGCTTTATTGAAACCCAGCCACCACAGGCTGCTTTATCCTGCTCCAGATGAACAATTGCTCGCCCGCACGAGGAGGCTTTTAAAATGGAGAAATAGCAAATGTCTCCTGCAAATTTAGGTAGTTACTACAGTATTGTAGCTTTTCATTTCTGAATCTTATAGTAATAAGAATAATATTAAACATAACCTTTTAGGAATAATTTGAAATCTAAAACGCATTTTAATGTCTTGAGTTCAGGTTAGTAGATTTCAGTCTTGTTAGGAGCAGCATGCAGCATAAACATCTCAACTTTTCCTTTTTTTTATGAAGCAAGAAAACTAATTTGATCTGTCTTGCAACTAGGTTTGAACTCCTTTCCCCTCAAACTTTTATGATAAATATTCCAGCTCACTAAATCAAGCAATGTCCTTTTCACCTCACAGTCATTCTTACCTGCTTTTTCCACCATGTGGAAATCCTACAGTGGGCAGTACAGGACCGTCTGTAGCTGTAAAAGCTGCAGTGGAGTTTGAGCTGCAGCTTAGACTAAGATAACTTTCATGAGAGCACATTTGAAAGACACTAATGATCCTCTCTTTCAGGAGGGTAGTGATGGCCAAATGATTGTAGTGTGTGTGACTTTCACATCTCTCCATATTCATAAACTCACAGGATTGTGTCTTTTTAGTATAACCTGGCGGTTTTGGAAAGAACAGCCAACTGATGATGGATCCAAAAAAATCCCTCTTCATCACCAACCCTTCCCTCGAGGCTCTTATTCAAGATATCACCGTGCACTGCAAAAATGCCAATCCTAACTAATTTAGTCCAGTGCTGACTCTTAAAATCCTGCTACCCTTTAAGCAAGACAAAAATAACCCAAGAGGAAGACTCACGGCAACGACTGTACCCAGTCAAGGCTTACAGTTCATCTCAGCTAAGCTGAAGTGAAACTGTCTCCATGTCATTTTTCAACATTCCTAGATTGTCACAGGCAAATGAGCTGGACTGATTGGAAACTTGGCACAGGGAGGCATGCAAACCTGTCACTCATTTTGCTCAGTGTCATAGCCTAAAGCAAAAAAATAATTACACTCAGTCATGCGGTTAGAGCAGAGAAGCCCTGCAAATCCTGCAGATTAGGAATTTATAAACGGCTGTTTTTTATTGAACTGTAAAAGTTAAATAATGATTTTTTTCTCATACGAATTAAAAACCAAGTGATAAGTTGTCTTTAAATGCTTTAGAATTTAGAAAAGGACACATTCTTTTCCCCAAACAGCTTATTTTTTAACACATTTTCGTATATTTTTTTTTCAAATTTTATCTGTATTTCCTGAAACATAAACATTACCATTCTTAAAATTTCTTTCAAAACTATAATGAAAGGCATTTTTATTGACATATTTTTTCTTTCCCTAGTCTAAAAGAGGAGCCCATCTCTGTCATTAAAAGCCACAATGTGTATCAGTGAATTATTTAAATGAAGCTGCGTCTTCACCCAAATCCCTGGAGAAACTACTGGGGACATGGCGTTTATGCTCAGGCAAGCTTTAAGCCTCCGAAAAATGCAAAATGGTATCATAAATATCACATGCTGTGTGCCTTAGGGTGGAAATAAGTCCGGTCAGGTGGTCCGGCTGTTTTCAGACAGAATATGAAGCTAAAGCTGGGTTTTATTTTGAAGATTACAAAAGGTCACAACAGGCATGCTCATTGTTTCTGTTGTTCCCTCCATAACTTGCACTTTAACTTTTTATTTACGACAACGTACAAGTCTCCAAAAGCCCCCACTTCTTTCTTTGTGTATTGCAAGGAAGATGGGAAGCAAGTAAAGACATTTATCAAAATATGTGCAAACAGATACTTTTCATCTGCTTACTTTGCGATACACTGCACATCATGCAGAACAAATCCTAAAATGACTTTGACCTTTTTTAAAAAACTATTCTAAAGAAATAGAAACTGATTTTGTGCTTTTGTGACAAGCTGCTATAACAAATTGTTCAAAGATACTATTAAACATCTGGCCTTTGTTGATTGCCCTGTACGAGTAGCTACAGTGTTGTTAAATGTTAAAAGAACACTGTAAAAAGGTTACAAGAAAGTCTTGGAAGCAGATTATAGAACTATATAAAGTGTCTTTTGCAGAGTAAAGTATAGATTGTGTGTCAGACAACTGTACGTTGCAGCTTTATGGATATGTAGTTGTAATCATTTGTTTATAATTTTAGGTGTTATTTAAAATATTTTATGCAGATCCATCTGTGATGATACAGCTACAGCTTAGTGTTGGAGTGGCCTCATTATGAAGTAAGCAGACAGTTTTCCTTTCATAAACTCAGTTGTCCTGAAACAAAAGGCTCATGGTGGTTTTTGTTTTCCCTACATGTTAATCTGTCCTGAACACACATTCAAAATAACTGAACAAGCAAAGACATGAGATGCTTTACTCATATGCAGTAATGCAGTGCTTCCACATGAGGGTGGTGTGTGTGCTGCTATGAACACTTGGAGGCTTGCACTGATTAAATCAGCCTTGCTGGTTAGAAGATTAACATTAAGTGTTGGGTTTTGCCAGATGGCTTCAGGCTTGAGACAAACAAATTTGCACCTGCAGCAAAAAGGCCGGTATTAAGACCAGTCTGTGGTCTGTTTACACAGGCCTGCATGTTGTTTACATAATGACGGGTCCAGTTAAGGAATGGAATGAAAGGAATGGGAACAAAAGCATCGCACCCTGTATGGTATCATCCACTCATCTTTCAGATGGATTAGCATAGCCTGCATGAATAGAGTAGCTAAATGTAGTTGGCGGGAGACGAGCGACAAAGCTATTTCTTCCCACATTGTTTCGTGTCAGACCAAAAGGGATGGTAAATTGTATGTTTACCAGTATCTATTTGTCCTTTCATTAACACCTCTGGTTAGTTTGTAATCCCGTATATGCTCTAGAAGATCCTCAAGACCCTGCCAGCTCTACAGTCCATACCAAATACAAACACAGATACATTTTCTGGATTTAAAACCAGTTCAGCTTTATTAGAGGAAATTGGTGAATAAAAAAAGGCAAAACAAATGCATGAAAAATGTATAAGGCCTCTCTCAAAAATTTATGGAATCAGACGACAGACTGTGATTTATCCAGCCTCCTGTCATCCTCTGAGTAACGCCGGAAAGTCTCGCCCAGCAGGGGCTCCAGGGCCTCAGCCGAGCGGTGAGAGCGAGCTCGCACTAGGCAGCCAACAACGCCACCCAGCAGTGCTACAACCACCACTGCCACGACAACAGCCACAGTGATGATCTCAGATATGGTGAGGGCACGAACTGTCAAGGGAGGAGAGGCGGGAGTCAGGAGGGGTCATTGGGTTTTGTGGGTTTGTGTATGTGTTGCTCACCTGGCCACTGGACTTCATATGAGTATCCCAGGTTTTCTGGGGCTGAGACAAACATCTCAGCATTGGTGACAGGAGGCCAAAAAGGAACCATGTTGAATCTGCGGTTGTGTCCAATTGGAGCATTCTCTTCGGGGTAAACAATTTCCCCTGCAGGAAGGGAAAAGATATTTTTTACCCGAGCATTCATTTTTCAAAATGAATCCTCCTGCCGTGTTTGCATGTGTATTAAACTGTGTACCTGGTTGGTGCCTGCTGAGCCACTCGTCAAAGACTGCATCAGTGAAGGTGTGCAATAGGACAAAGATGGGATCATTGGGCGACAGGTGAGTCTGTCCACCTGTCCCGTTCAGAAAGAGGTGGGCCAGGTTGTGGAGACTGCGGATGACAGGGTCATACATCCCCTGGGGGGCACTGTAGCCTAGAAAACAAAGACATTCTTTTTTAAAAGGAAATAGGAATGAAAGCTCAGATTTGCCAAAATTAGGAACAGCAAATGCTGTGTTGGAGCTAACCATATGTGCATGTGGGTGGAGGAATGAGTGAGTGTGAGTTTCTGGCTTGAGTTCGTATCTATACTGTCACACAGAATGCTTCATTTTCTGAGCAACTCTGCTTCAATATTCTGCTTGTGTTTGATGGGAGGATGTTAAACCTCAACCACATCTCATAGCTGCACACCTTCAATGGTGTTCCTGAAGCTCTCGGAGGAGGTGGAGTAATAAGGAGGAGTGTCAAAGGTGTTGAGCTCCAGACAGTCCAACACGTCCTGGGGCTCCGGCAGCCTCTGCACCATGGGCCGCCCCACGTTGCCAGCTGGGTTCCTCCTGATGGGACTGCTCTCTGTACCTAGTTGACCAAGACATGGCGTAAGGTCAGTGGTAAAGTTGTTTAACGCAAGTGAAACAGACGCACAACACGAAACATGAACTTGTACGACACTGAGACTGTAGACTGAATTCAGGCCTGTAGTTTCTGCAGCGAAAGAAAAAAAATGGTTATAAAAGTTGTATATCATTTAACCACTTTCCAATTCTGTCTGCAACATTTGACTAGTTTGATCAGTCTTAAACATGACAAGCATGGCAGTTAAATCGTTTAATTTTTCAATAAGAGTCAGCTGTAGCAAGTAGGAGCTTTGTGACTGAAGTTTTTCTCTTTTCTCTTGCATTTGTGATCCAATTCTTCCCTTTTTTGTGTGGTTTCGCTCCTACACACACACAATCGGAGGGCTACATAACTGAGTTGTCTCTGTGTTTGAAGATTATTCCCTCAGATCAAAGGAAGCAGAAGACGGCTAGATTCTTGTCTTCAACAAGCAGATGCACAAATGAGCCCCCCCCAACCCATTTAAGAAGTTGTTGCTTGTTATTGTAGGAAACTCCAGACCTGTTATGACTCACCAAGAGCCTGGGGAGACAAATCAGTTGAATGGTGGTCACTTGCATATTCTAATATTAATATATTCTTAATCATATGTAATTAGAAAGCATCTCTCTGGAGGGACATCTGGCCTTGAACAGCAAAAATCTTAATTATGGAATTCAATCCAAAGAGAAAGTCCTATATAAACTTGATTTGTTTGAACTCAAAGGAAGAAGTTGTGACTAATCTGGTGCTGGTGTGGAATGAGTGCTGATCCCTACGAATCTAATCACCTTTCATAGCTTGCCCAGTATTAACATATTATGGCACAAGAGTCCCCTTATTCCATGCTAAACCTTGTGACCCATTATGAATTTACACTTGTTAACATTGTTGCAATCTCTGATGTCCTCTAATGAGGAACTCAGTTGTAAGGTAGATACACAGAGCAACCCACAAGGCTAAGTCTGCCAACTAGAGTGTCGGCATTTTCAAACAAACTGCTCTAATAGTGTGCAGTATTGAATTTAGCACAACAGCTGCGAGCTATTATTTATAGCAGCCTATGTTCTGCATGTTCTCTTTACGAGATTTTTGCCCTCTTTTCTAATGCAGCTGAGATGATGTTGTATATCAGCGGCACCACTCGGCTTAACGGTGAGGTAAAGTGTTTGTGTGACTGTCTTTACCATTGCAAATGGTGCCCAAGGTGTCATAGTCCTCCACGCTCTCGCAGATGACCCTCCACTGCGAGAACACAGAGTTAGGGCTAATGGAGCTTATGTCAAATGAGCTTCTTGCTCCCAGCAGGTCGTCAGTGCAGATGTCGCACTCGCTGCCTCCGATGGCAAAGTTCCAGTAGGGCAAGGCAAAACTGTCATCGCCCAGCATGTCCTGTTCAGATGAAAGATGGATTGGTTAATTCCTACAGAGGATCTGTTGAAGTTAGGCACTTTACTATCCTTCTTTCTCCTTTTTTGTTTCAACTGTCTATTATTCACCTTCTCCCATCTTCTGTAAATTCCTCCTTCTCCTTGTATTTCCTCCTTGTTACACATTCCCTCTACCTCCTACTCTATCTTTAAAGATATTCATGCACTCTCCTTTCTCTCTGCCTTCCTTAATTCCCTCAGCTCACCTGCATGTCTCTTTCCAATTGCAGCAGGTGAAAGCGATGCCAGGTGACAAAACCTGGGCCCTCATGGGAGAAGTCCACTCCTCCAAAGCTGGCCTCGCCTGGCCCCAGGTATGTCTTACTGACAGAGTAGTAGTGGCTCCAAACAAAGTAATTATAAATGGTGATGTTCTCAAACTGCGGGGTATTGCCATCAGGCCCAAACACCTCCTGGTACCTACAGATAAGGAGGCGATGACACTTGTTCAAAATTATGCAATCTTTCCCAAGGCCTCATGATTGATTTTAGGTGAATGGGCACACACTAAGTAGATATTGTACTGTATATACATCTTATTCCGCAATGTAGCTGCTGAAAAAAGCTTGGCTAAAATCTGTGCCTTGTAGCTATGAAAACAGGGTATACGAAAGAAAATAATTTTTTTTTATTAAGAGGTTAAATGGGTTTCTCTACCTGCAGGTATTACTTGCCTCCAAATTAATCTGCAACTATTCTCAGCTGACTTATAAGGAGGTTATTCGCAGATTTATGTAGACCTAGTGCTTCATAGATTACTTCCACCTTATTTGGGCTTCCACCTTCAGCTTATACAGAAAGCTTTTATGATGTTACTGGTAATTAAAAAACAGCATGGGTTTACCTCTATGTATAATGCATATCTTTTTATTGCCAACATTGGCTAAGCCTTATTGTGCTTTGGGAAAGCTTTTGATCTGAGCACAAAAACTGGGTGTTTGAAAATAATTCTTTCTTTTAAATAAAAAAAAAAAACAATTACAAACACTCATATTATTATGTCATGATCTTTATGTACCTTCTTGTACAGATGACCAAGTCTGGGTGGACGGTCCTCTTAGCTTGATCCAAAGCATTCACAAATGCCTGCTTCGCAGCTGAGCTCATCTGCATGATATTCCTCCTTACTACAGTGGGGTTAATGGTGCGGAAGAAGATAAAAAGGGAATGAGTGGTTTTGAGAGTAGAGGAAAGAAAATGTTATTAAAATTTAACGTAGACATTTGATTTTCTCTAAAAGAAAATGCTGCCTGAACTCCCCAGGCTGATGTAGACCTGTGAAATCCTAAATAGCACAGCAGGAGAAAAACATTAGAAGTTGCCTTCAATTTCTAGGTCCCAACAGCATCCATTCTCTTACCTACAGAGATTCTCTGATCACAGTTTGGTCCCGTCAGCCCATGTCTGCATCGCCCACAGTTATAACCACTGAAATTCCCATTACATTGGCAAGTGCGGCTGAAATATCTCAGCGGCCACCTCTCTCTGTCATCCCGGCCGGAATAGGGGTACTGGGGTCCATGGCGTCGGCTGTCAGCAGCAATGGTCACACACTGCCCTCTTCCTGTGCTGGCGCCGCACTCATCCCCTGCCACACCGCTTAGAGATGGGCAGCACTGGCCACTCTGCAGCGCTTCAACAGTGGTGCACTCCCGGGGGAACTGAGCGAGCGCTAGGCTGGCACAAAAGGTCACCACCAGGAGACCCACTCTCCACATGCTAACACAAGCCAGGGAAGAATTCAAAAAGGAGTGTTTTAGGTCAATTAAACAGGTCGATAAGGGAAGAATATTTGTATTTATAATGCAGAGAATTTGGCAAATTATTGCATTTCACATGCTACATTTCAGGGGCCAGAGTCTTCCCAGAACATATTTGGTAAACCAAAGACAAAACCCTTTCATACACAACCAACATACCCTTAATTAAGCTTAAGAAAACCAACTGTGATTGCATTCAAAGCCAGTTGTTTCAGCGTTACACCAAAACTTTACTTCTTAGATGGCACTGCGAGGCATCATTCATAATTCACAGAGCCATTAGCTCACAACTCCTACAAGTTCAGATATGTTTTCAATGGTAAATTGCAACGGATAATTTCTTTTAACAGTTTTTGTTGCAGGATTTGCTCGTCCTTTGAAGTTTTTTGAAGGAATGGTTGGAGTGACCAACATAATAGCAACAGAAGCAATTATTTTACAACTATACTGTAATAATAACAACCCAAAGAAAATACTGGAAATGTGTAATATATTTGTACCTTGGCAGAAACATCTGATATTAACATACAAGCAGCCATTCTTATTATAAAGTTGTAAAACATTTTGCCAGTCCGTTATAAGAGTGATTGTAACATGGTCCCCTACCTCTTACTGTGCATGCTGCTCCTCTCTTTGCAAAACTGCAGTCCCCCCAAGAGTCGGCCCATTTCCCTATTCTGTCTTAAATAGTTATCGAGCACATGACCAGACCTTTTGTGGAGCTTGTGTAAGCACGTTCACACAAATGCACAAATATGCTGTCACACACAGTAGGCTACACAACACTTGAGGGTACTTGAATGCTTTCTCAAACATTCATTCATATGCCTTGTGATCATAGCTCAAATGACGCCGGTCTGTGTGATCTCTCGCAGAAGAGACTGCGAGATAGCATTCATGCTGAAGTCATACTCAAGAAAATTCTTTTACAGTCGAGTAACTACAATGGGTTGTTATGTGAGGAGGCAGACAGGTGACTGGGGGAAAAAAATCATGATGATAAGTGCATGCAAACTGTAGAAGACCATACTGGGAGGAATTGAGAAAAAGAAATCCAAGAAAAAATATATTGAAGATTATCGTTTTAATTTGTTTTTGGTCAAATCTCAAGCAATGACATAAAGGTAGAGAGTTACAATGAGTACAAATAAAATCAAGTTTTAAACTTCATCCCAGTCATGATAAAAAAGAGCAATTCTTTTCTTTTAGACTGGTGCTGTAGAGATTAATGAGACACTTCAGACCATTCACTTCCCTCATGCTATTACATTGTTTTCAGCAGCTTAGTGTTGCATCACTGATGTAGTCAGTATGAAAAACATTTCTCAGCAATTCCATTGCACCCTTAAGACTTTACAGACATCAAACTAGATACATACTAGATACTTTGTCACATTAGCAAACACCTGCACATGTACAGAATATAGCTTTTTTTAATTGTGTTTTCGCTCACCCACACATTCATTCATGCAAAAATGTTACCTTAACTCATTCTCTCAGTTAACATGTACACATAGACAGATATACAGCTATCTGCACCAAACATGAATGTGATACATAATTAATAATGTATATTATACATTTGTTATAACAAGCACAGTCCAAGGCAGTTTGTTGGGTTCAGTTAGTTTTGGAGAATCTAGAGAAGTGATGTGCGGATCGATACTAAAATATCAATAACTCCGATACCAGCCTTTTATGTTCTATAATCAATATTCATGTTAGAATTTCGATGTTTTAGTTATTTGGGGTAAAAAAAAATCATCACAAACTGGAACACAGTAGAAGGTAACTTTAATATTAGGATCTTCTCTAAACTATACACAGTTGGAAGGAGCTACTTGTTTTTCCACCTGCTATGATGCTGAATTTTTGGAAAGAGAATTCATCAGTCTTTTTTAATTTCCTCTCATTCTGAAGACTAAGAATGCAATTACTGTGGTATTTATTGATGTATTTTAGCATTTTATTGGCAATTTCAGTTTGAGTCACGAAGTATTGAATAAATATGTTATCATCAATTTCTTTCTCCTTAGTGTAGCCTGCTTTGAAAGGGATTTTCCAAGCACATTAAGTTTTTGTATCGGTTTCGGATTGGTATTGATGAAACTAGCTTCAATTTTAATCGGTATCGGATCAGAAAGAAAATCAGTGGTATCGCACATCACTAATCTAGAGTAGTTCACAGAATTTCTATGGAAAGCAGATTGAGATTGAGTGCACAATTTGAAAGTGGCATTTCCGGTTTTATTTAGATACAGTAGGATGAGACAAAGATTTACATCCCCTATATGGAAGTCCTATGGTCTTGTGAGGGGTCTGGTTCCGGTCCATCATTAGCCAACTCCTGTGTGGAACTGGTTGAAAGGTCTGACATGGCTATTGCAAGCTCATCATGTTGCTGCTCCTGTTGTTTGGCTAGGGTTGAAGCCACATCGGAGGGCTCAAGCATAGATATCCTACCAAAAAAGAAAGTTAGTTGGCAAAGACTGAACAGTTGTAATAGNAAAAAAAAAAAAAAATCGGAAAAAAGAAGATAGTTCATGGAAGCAGAAACAACTGTCATTGACTAAAATGGGGATACTAGAACAGAAGGAGCACTTGACACAAATTAGGATAATATTTGTTTAGTTTTAGAAGTAAACAGAGACTTGGAGTCTTTTGGGAAATTGAAATGACGGTAAATTTAAAACACAGTTCAATTCAGTGTGTGTGTAATGGCTGTCAAACTGC